>DWQL01000702.1:0-13811 GCA_018231265.1 Noctuana haematospila | reverse complement strand
GGCCTGGAGCATACTCCACCACGCTGCTCCAATGCGGATTGGCAATTTGATATACTTTAAGGATAAAAAATATATTTTATACCAAAAAGTACAGACAAACTATTATCTTTCTTATTCAAGTGAAATCGGTGATTAATTGAATATTTGGGAACGGCGGATAGTGAAATAGTGATAGAGACACAATTCTACCTAATGCTTGAAAGTTTCGTATTAGAATGAAACGTTTACTTTCAACTCACGTCCGCAGGTTTGCCAAGTGGAATCCTCTCACGTCACTTTGCACGCTCGCGCTCGTGAAACAATCTCAACCCTACAGACGTAAGCGTCTATACATACCGACATACCTACGTCACTCACGTATACTTTTTTTACATATTAACTTGCTGACCCCTCCAGCACTCTGGTCGCAGAATAATTTTAAGTCGTTAAAATTACTATTTCTTTGTCTGCATCATTATGTCTTATTAGTAACTAAAACAATAGATTCGTAAGTCCAAGTTAATTTATATTTGTAATAAGGGTAAGAGCCAAACGTCGGTATTTAGACTTAAGAGGCAATTACATAGTCGTAAGCCAGTCACTTCATTATTAATTATTCAAAAGGGCGGCCGCATTAATTATTCAGTTATCCAACAGACTGATGTACATAGGCGTTGCTGGGAAAGGTCTAATGGTATAATAGTTTTGTAAGTTTAACACATAAGCCAAATATGAATTACGAAGTGATTTAGAGAATATCATAATCAGTGTGTATTCTTTATAGCTTCGTTACGTTATTTTTTATATCAATTTTAAATTGAAAGTCCTATAATAATAATACTAAAGCCGTTATCTCCCAAACATTTTTTAACATTATCAATGTCAGTTAAAAGTTTTAAATCCTATAATACCAAAGCAATATTAATCGTAAACGTGTAAGATTGTACCTATCTTATGCTCTTTACGAACTCTTACTACTAATATTAATAAACCAAAATGTTTTAATAAACCAAAGTCCTCCGAGCAATCTTTAATTTTTTTTTAATGTGGAAGTTAAATTACAAAAACTCGTAGACTGTCGGAAATCTTAATAAACACAGTATCAGGGTTGATAATCGGCAGTAAACAATTTCATTAAAAACCCATACTTAGTACCTCAAGGTCTGGTAAAGAAATGTATTTTAAGAAAAGTACTAACAAGTAGGTAACAAAATATAAGTGTCGACATACCTAGTGCAAATTTATCTTCATCTGTGGCTGTGATTTTATCACGTTATTGGGCCAAGTGTAGCTCTTACTCTCCTTGACATTTAAGATATAAATTGTTTAAGCAAGCTTTTAACTGACGCAGCTTAAAAGTCACACAAACATTATCGGTCTAAAGAACTTTAGTCATTATTTCAATACTTCATATTGGTTTGCGTGTATATGGAGATGTAAATGGAGTAAAAAATAAATTTTTATTACTTAATTAAAAATTATGCCAACCGTGTTACTTCAATATATTGTGTTACTGATAAAATGTATTGATAAACTTTTTTTGATAATTATGAAAATAACCTATTTTTGCAATTAGTCACCTCACATAGAGAATTACGGACCACTATGTCTGTAACAAGTCACCTTAGGGATGCTCTTAATACTCTTTTCGCAAAAGGTCAAATTCATCGTAGCTACACCATTTTATGGACTATAAAAGTGTTTTACTGAGAAGAAATAAATTAGGTTAAGTAAAAAAACCATAAGTCCTCTACTTTTATGACTTAACTCCATGAATAAGAAAGCTCCAACAATGTAACAATGAATGAAATCATGCGTCATAAGATCTAAAGAAGTTTGCAACTTACGAGTGCGCGAAGAAAGATTAAACTAAATTGAACTATCCTAAATATCTAACTATTATCAGATGAGTAAATAATATAAACACCTCCTTCAACTTTTTAGCAAAGAAACCTTCAAGGACGGAGTTATGCATATCGATTCGACGAATCAACGGGCATCGAACCGCAAAACGAGTTAAAAATACCAATGCCGGCAAGTGGACCGGCATCAGCGAGCACACCGGTCAGACTACTCCGCGATGCCACATGCGTTTGTTTACTATCGACATAGACCGCGGCCGCGACGACTGCGACGGCCGAGTTCCTCGGTAGGAGGTCGCGAACTCTAAAAAATTTGTCGGTCCGTGGCAACTTACGACGTATGCCCCAATCCATGTCGAGAGGGCGCACGGAGCGGGCGGCACGCGACGCGACGTCTGCGAGACGACTGCCGCGTCCTGCCGCCCGCACACACCCGTCCATATTATGTTCCTTTTGTAAACCACCGCGACAACCATTGTCCTCACCAGGACTGATCGCGGAAATTGCACTCCTTATACAAGAGGAGAATCCGTACGCCAATGTTTACAATTATTATGTTAGTGTTACGAGTTTAAAAACATTTTTATATCAATTACTAATTAAAGTAAATATATGAAAGGAAAGAACCACCATGAACAAACAAAACCAAACCAAAATCTCCAATTTTTATAGAGGACAGGGACGGTTTCGGCGATTGTATTTATTCTTCATCTCTACGAGTATGTGTCGTGACATTTACACGCTAAGTAGGTTAAGTTGTATCTATCAGTGGTCTTGGGCGGGTAGTTTTTATTGGCTTCGAGTTGGATGGCAAACGACGCTTTTAGTGCTGCCGGTGTTATGACGGATATAAAACTTTTCATAGCGAATAAAGATACTGCTGAAGTGTAGAACGATCATTTGAACTAAATTATGAAAAATATTTATCACTAAGTTTATAGGTATGTATAAATAACATTATAAAAAAGCATTAACTGATAGTACTGTACAATAAATATTTATTAAATGGACTTTTCAATAAATATTTTAAATAACTATTAAGTATGTATTGTATTGTAAGTATGTACATATTTTTTTTTTTAATTAATCGTTAAATTTTTTATTCTTGAAATTATTATTAATAGAAAAATATTTATTTGTGGGTAGCAGATACTACCCACCCGTTGGCGACAAATAGAAAATTTAATAAAAAGATTTCATATTATGAGTAACGCTACGTAAAATTTTATCACCTTTATCTCGTCCGTCCCGAGCTGTAAATCCCTGAGGATTTGATATTCGATTATACCCCTCGAATCATAGAAGACAATCCGATTCTGTCGTGTCGTGTCTCTTCTAGATAGGTATTGAAGGTATTTGGATTAATTATATATAGATTTAGTATCGATTTTATTCATTTCTACCTCTTCGGTAGAAAAAAATAGAAAATTATATTGATATCATTGCCACACACAGTATTCTCGTGATTAATATGCACCTCTTAAAAATATAGAGCATGCTCCTCAAAAACGATTAATATTGGAAGGTCAGTTAATTCCAGTTACGTTGCAGTAGTTTGACGATGCACTGCAGATAGCATTACTAAATTTGTGTCAAGGCTAATTCAATATCACAAAGAGTTTTTATGGTATTTTTAGTATTTACCTATTGTCATCAGATCTCAGATACTTTCTTTGTCATAATATCATCTAAATGACCCCTAATTAGGAGCGACTGTAAAAATAATTGCAGTTTGCGCCTGTTACATAATAAATAAATTCAATGCCTTCAACCCTTTTCACGTCCCACTGCTGGGCACGGGTCTCTCCCCAAAACCAAGGAAGGCCTGGAGCATACTCCACCACGCTGCTCCAATGCGGTTCGGTGGAGATACGGGTTAGTGGCCGACCCAAATAATTAAATTCAATAGCAGAGAATAACATTAGGCATTCAGTTTATCCCTTGTAAACATTAGCTTAAGGTGGTACTAAATAACTAAAAATTTAATATTGTATCTTATGTATATCTTTAAATAATGGTTAATAAACTTCATTATCTGTTTATATGAAAACTAGCTTCCGTCCACAACTTCAATATGCAATAAATGTAAGTTCAAACATATATATAAAGTATGTATAACATTTATTAATTTAATCGTTTTAAGAAATAAGTGTCTTAAGTGAAGAGGCTGTAAATTCATTGAATAATATAGAGTGCTGTGGTAGAGACGCATGTGACATATTATTATGGCGTTATTTTGTGTATTTATTCTTATAATTTAGCCTTTCATTAAGAATTCGAACACCATCGCTGCAAAATAAAACAAATACAAACAGCAGAAATAATGAGTTGAGTTTATTCGTGGCCCTCTAAATAATTTTTCATTCAAAACGTAACGCTTATAAAAATCTAAATGCCGCCAAATTTTTTTTCAGCTAAGAGTATTAAATAGGATTCTCGTAAATGGTGAAACAGAAATCAAAAGAACGCAGTTCCGCTAAAACAAGGTAGATGTCGTGAAACGTAGTACCAGGCCTTTTGTTCTTTATAAATTCTTAAAACGGTTTCGACACTTGCAGTTCGACACCAGATGGCGACACTAACTAGTAAACATTGTTTATATACGAAAAAGACGAGTTTCTTACTAAGGAAATGATTTAAAAGTAAGAAAGCAAAACAACAATACAAACCTGAGCCTTCAACCAAAGGAAACGAATTCAATTATGGTGGCTGGCGAGGTGGCTTCGTTATTCCGGGATGCTAAGGTTGTTATCTTCGTAGTAGTATTGTGAGAAAGTGTAGAATAGCTCCGCGAGAGGCACGAGTATAACAATAATGTCAGAAATAAGGTAGTATTTGTTTATTTAATGGTGTTTGTACAAAGAAAATAGGAAATAGCAATATCCAGTAGTATGCACAACAGAATTATAAGGTAGATTGTTTCTTTGCTAGCTGTTTCACATAAAAAACAGGATGACTAATGAATTAAAAATGAATCATTTACTCACTGTGGTGTGGGTGAGTCATAACGATCGCCAGCGGGCATTCGTCGTCCTCCAGGATGTACTCCGAATTGTCAGCTGTGTCCACCTGGATACAAAAATATTGTTATTATTACGTACTTAGTTTAAGTAGTCGTTTACAAAGCTATACACGATTCGTTACAAATATTTAAACCTCAACATTGCTCATGTGGCACACAAACTTTAACCAAGTGGTAGAAACCGTATAAAATACGCATTTACTCTATTCGTGGAGTTAGTCAGTTTTCGTGTTTCGTTGGTTAAGATAATGTACGCTGGAAACAATGTCATTTAAGAAGAATATTTTAATGCTCTTGCGAAGTACGACGATAGCACTTCTACACTATAATAGGTTGGCCATGAGCATAGGCCTGAATGCGCGTTAATTGGCTAGCTGTCGCTAACATCTGACATGAAGGAGTGTATATGGTGGTCATGGTGGTATATGGTGACCTGTACGAGGCAGTAGTGGTGGGGCTCGTGGCGCGCCAGGCCGTACTTGTCGAGCGTCTCGCGCACCACGCCGGCCGCCGAGTCGCCCACCGACAGCAACAGCGTCTTGTACGGCACGTCCGGGCACAGCGACGACCCATAAATCTTTAGGGTGCCTCCTGACAGCATTAGAAATAAACAATTTGTTAGGTTCATGGTTATGTGTTATCGAATGTAACGCGAATCGTTTTTCTTTAAAATGTAAATTCTTCTCTAACAATTGTTATTCTTGTTAGCTCGACCAAGGTGCATGATGTGGTAAACTTTATTTAAGGCAACATTTAAAATTAAGTTTTTGCAATTGTTTACTATGTTTACACAAAAAAATATTTTGTTACGTTGTGTTTTCAATGTTTTATCCGTGTATTCGCCATTGCCACTGTCAACATTATAAAATTTATAAATATGCAGTCGTAGCACGAACCCGTGTCAGGTCCACCATCCTTGCTGCGGAATTGCTGCAGCTTGCGCTCCAGCTTCTGCTGGCGACGGCGGCGCATCACCGCCTCCGGGTTGCTGATGCTGCGCGTGAACGACGTCTCCGGCAACTCTAAAACAAGCAGTGTATGAGAACTGAACTTACTTAATGTATTCAATTTAATAGTTTTAATTTAGATGGTATATCATCTAAATTATTCCCTTATAAGGGAATACCAAATTATAGTAATAATCATATAAGGAAATTGTAAACAAAAACACAGACTAGGTACTGTTTGACCTTGCTTTGCTCGTATGTTGAAAAATTTTCGATAAAATAAATGTCGTCAGCTGGAAACAAATTGGCTCACCTGTGTAAAGTTTCTCGGCGACGGGTCTATTTTCATCGTTTGTGTCCGATTTCAATCTTGAGAGTTTTTCTTTTTTCTTAAGTTCTTTCTTTTCTCGTTTGGACAATTTTCGTTTAAAGTTTTGATCAGACTTTTCGTTTACAGTAGACAAAGGCACCTGTATTAAATATACATTTTATTAATGTTATGTACATTTACTGCATTGTTATGGCAATATTATTTTTGTTATTACTAGGACACATTCTGGTTCTAGTTTTAGAATTGAAATTGATTACATAATTATTAATTTCTTGTCATTGTAGCTGCAACCTCAAATAGTACCAGTCCTATCCAAGGTCGTATGCAACCGGGTTGCTACAACTGAGAAAAATAAAAATAAATTTCACTTTATATATATTATGTTAATTACAAAGAAGGTAGTCTATAATACAAGTACATCTCACGAGCGAGTTGACACTTCACAAATTGCGAACCTAACCTACAAGTTACAACAGGCTAAGGTAGGTATGACTTAACACAAATCATAATGTTTAACAGTTTACAATCTCGCGAGATAGATAATTACAACAACGATCAACAAGTACCTCGTTATTAGTAAGGCACTTGAGCAGGAAGCGGCCCTCGCGGTCGTCGGCGTGCCAGTTGAGCTGCACCAGCAGCGGCTTCTCGTGCGGCTCGAGGCGGCGCTCGTCGTCCGGCCCGTGCGTCTCCCACAGCGAGTACGAGCCCAGCGACAGCATGCGCATGTCCGGACGGAACTTCTCGATCAGCGTTTCTGCCGGACAGAAAATAATAACTCTTTCATATTATTTACAAAATAGAAAAACAAACAAAATATTATTTTTAAATTAATGGTGTGGTTGCTCAAATGTCCCCATTTTAAGTATGTGTCGAACATCTTTGTCTTCAGGAGATTGGATTACGTTTTATTGCAAATAAATAAAACGTAAACTTATTAATATAGGTATCCAAACATTTTTAAATACTGGTTATTTTATTAGTATTTTATTACAAAAAAAAGGAGGCAAACATGTAGAAAACCTGATGTTAAATGCTCTTTGCAGCCCTTAGACTCATTTTCGACTGGACCATGTTTATAATTAATATTTTTTTATAATGCCATGGCCAGCAAGCAGTCACAAAGAGTTTCGTCATGTATATACAGTATATACAATATACATGACACATACAAATGAACAATGTGGCCTCGTTATATGTGGGCACCGGTCAATATTCCTCTAGGGTACTAAAGCTACAAAACTCTTTAGGGAATTGCATAAACTGAAGTGTTCCTATTTAACTGTGTTCAATATAAATGATTTGGAATGTGTTTCATTAGCATTTCTGTCGGTTAAAATAAATAAATTGATTTCCATTGTCACATCCATCAAATCTTAGTTTCATACAAAAATTTTAAAATAAAAAACAGATATTTTTTGCCCTAATGAAATAAAGTCACTATTAGGGCAGAATTAATCAAACTATCAAGCTTTTCGAAGATATTAAAAAAGGGTAGGTAGGTGTCAATTCTCCTCCAATAATCACTTTATTTAAATTAAACATACAATATCAATAATGGCTAGATAGCACATTCACTGTAACATAATAATATACACTCACCTATTACATCGCTAACAGTGGCATCGGAGGCCACTCGAATGCACTTCGTAGCTATCTTCTGACCAGAGTCTTGGAAATAAAACCGCATGACGCCATGAAACTCCAAATTCTGAAAGAAAAAAATATTAAATAATTATTTAATGCACTGCTATTATGTACATTCAAAGAAATTAAAGAATAATGTAAGGTATCAGAATTAAGTAAGACTGTGTGTGTGTGTGTGACGAGTGTAATGTGTGCCATTGTATTAATTTTATTAAATATAGGAGAGTTCGATGGCATGCAAATTCCAGGATTTAATTAAAGGATTTTCAGCTTTAAGCGTCCTAAAGAAGTTTCCCGCTTGTTTTGTCTGGTTTATAGTAAAAATTCAAAACCTATTTGACCCTAAATGACGAAACAATGTGGATAAGGAAATATTTTAAAGATACGTATAGCATAGGTAGTCGTGACTGATATCAACAATGCTTAAGTAAACGATAGTAAAGTGAACAAAAAACAGACATTATCTAGAACTCATTCTTATAAAGATAAAGTTTGTTGACAAAGTTTTATCTATGAAAATGGCTAAGGTTGCATGCTTGCTTGGAATCTAAAAATACACGCGATCATATTTAGGCTTATAGTTTAAAAGTTATATGTACGTGCATATCGGTAGCGGTTTCTTTTGGTATTTCGTTAATGGAATGAAAGATTATAAGTTGCTAATTGATACGGAAGGTAAAACACGGCAATAGTACAGACGTTTCAGATGTAATTACGGTAAAAAAAATTAAGAAATAAAGTGAAAATACTATTTTGATCGAAGGTGATAAGTAAATTATTGAATTTCAGTACTAAAACTTTTAGTATTTTACACATTTTTCCAATAATATGTTTTGGAGACTTTGCCGTTGCTCCCTTGCCCTATCCAATACCTCCATACTTACAGGAACACTATTTACATTTACCATACTTTACAGAAAAAAAAAATGAAAACAGTTAGAAAGCAGTGAGATTTGAATG
Organism: Noctuana haematospila; assembly: GCA_018231265.1. Taxonomy (NCBI): domain Eukaryota; kingdom Metazoa; phylum Arthropoda; class Insecta; order Lepidoptera; family Hesperiidae; genus Noctuana; species Noctuana haematospila. The sequence continues at coordinate 5,063 of DWQL01000702.1, read as the reverse complement.
AGTGCAGCCGTACCTCATTTGGCTCGCTGAGTTCGAACAGGTCGAGGCGGTTGGCGTTCCACTGCTGGATCATGTTGCGGAGCGCCTCGCGATCCAACATCCGCTTGTCCGCCGCATCCATCGTGAAACCGCATCAAGTCAGCCTGGAAATTATGTTTCAACTTAAAAATTTACAACCTTTAATAACATTGAAAATACACATATTTATTTTATTATATTTATTATATATATACATATATATATATATCCACTACTATCTATTATATATATGTACATAATATATAACTTATTTCAATGCCTTTCGAATTATTTTCAAATGACAGACGCGGAGACGTTAAAAGTGATGAAATAAGTTAGATAAATAATTAACTGCTACGTTTAGGTACTTTGTACCCAAAGAGGAACACAAATTTTAATTTTTCGTAGCTTGCGAAAAATCTTTTAAATCCAAGCTATTAGAACAGGTAATACAACAAATTATAAGACACGCTCGCTTTGGCGTTACTTGATAAAAGTGTGAACGATTTAGATAAGTATTATCTGATAACAATAAACTAAATAACAATAAATATACCTATAAGAATTATCAGGCCACGTTAAAGGCATTAGTTCAATTTAAGTATGTAACATATTCGAGTAAAGAGTGCGTACGCCGTCTTTTTTCTCCCGGACAACCATAGCCAAAAGGACATCGGACCTAAAGACGATCAACCGTATTGATTTATTCAACTTACATTAAATGTATGTTAATAGTTAATACTATATTATGATGTTGATGATGAATAAAAATTTTTGACTTTGTCTTTGAATATCAATGCAACATATAACCCGGTACGGTACCTACTGTGTAAGGTAACTAATTAACAGATTAACTAAGTGAAGTACACTGGTGTAAGAACTTTTTAAATATGATACAATAAAAAGGAGGTTAGCTATTTCAGTTTCATCCAAATCACATAAAACAAAATCCGTGTCTATGGCAACATAACGCAACGGGGTGCGGCATTCGGCGTAGACAAAATTACGAAGTTATTGTACATATCTAATGTTTATTATGAATAAATAACTCGTAAAATTCCGCAAAATTTATTTACAAATACATCACACGATAATGTTTGGACTTTGGACACTCAATGGCAAAGGGACTTATGTGACTCCTCACCGAAGGGTTAGCAAATTAACGAACACAATAATAAACTACATAAGTCTAGAAACAATTAAAGAAAAACTAGAGTTGAAGATTGTTGTATTCTTACAACAACTGAAGCAAGATTCGTATTTTAGTGACTTAATAACCATGATTCATTATTTTTGCAGTTCAACGAATGTTGCTGCTGATTAAAATACTTATCTATTCATATTGTAGGTAGGTATCATTTTATTGTTATGGTTGTACAATATTAGGTTCCGCTGATACAAAAAGTACCCACCTACAATATACTCATGTTTTAGCAGGCCTGTTTGGCAATGAATCTTGAATGCAACCCATGTAAACATATCATTATATCGTCGTTTCTTTTAACTTAGTATTTTAAAATAAAATCAGTATAAATCTAGAAGTGGGCGGCTCCTCTCCTTCAATATGCGGTGTGCAGGCGCACCTACACCTACATACAGGCGTGTGTTTTTATTTATAACGTAAACATATGGCCTGCTGGTGCGAACAGACTAAATACCGACGATACAGACAACCGTAAATCGGGCATCGCATGTAAATCTCTACCGAAAGTTAACACTATAATTTTTTACTGTTATAAATTAGCCTTTACTTCAGCTTGAAAAAATGTGGCTTTTATTATTGTGGCTCCTATTATTCGTTATTTAATATCTAAACTCTAAATTGCGTATTTTGAAAATAATAATTTACAAGCCCAAGTGCACAACAGTACAGTACACAAGTGCAGATTTCAACTCAGTACACTAAGTCCTGATGAAATTAATCAATTTATTTACATATCATGTGCTTGTATAAACGAGTAATATGTTAATCCAACCATAAGAGTCTTTGTCACAGTAAGCCAAGCTAATTTGTTAGTGTAGCGTTAGCCGCCAGAAATGGGAAACTGACACCGACACCAGCGTTGTTATGGTTGGGGCCGCTTCCGCTACACGCCTGGCTGCGACGCCCGACGTGCGACCAGGTATAGTCGAGGCGTTACAAAATTTCGATATAAATGGAATCGCTCATAACACCTTCTCTATGATATTCACGAGTCATCACTATAAATTACTAGTAATAATATATAGTAGGTACTAGGTAGTTAAGAACCACTAAAATTGATTCCAAAAAAAAATTTTTATAACAAGGTTCTTGTCAGCATTAAACAAAAAAATTAAGTTTTTGAAACTCTTGAAACTTCTATTTTGAATCTGTGCACTCCACAGTTGGTTGGGCACTCTTTTCTGTCCTAATAAATTAGCTAATTAGGTGTTTTATAACTAACCTATCTTTTTAGATTTCATTTACTATACATCTGTACACACAACGAGTTACCGGTAACCGCCAACCATTCAAATCACACGTCGTCGTTGCCTAGTAAAACTATAACAAATACGCAAGGCAATGCACGACTTTCTTTTATACAAAAATATTTATTCCTATTAATTTTTCTGAACGTTCATAATGATCGATTAATATCAATTATAAATCATTGATAACCATTAAATGCACGAAAAAACGTTCCACACCACGTTTCACTCGCCAACATTCCAATGCAAATCAATATTCATTGCCGAATGCTTGCATGTAATCTTCTTGTTGAGAGGATGTTTCTCGTATGTTCGTAACTTCGGAGTTACAGAAGAAGTTGTCAATCGTGTCGGAAGTTCACGCTTGGGCGCCGACCTTGCCCCTTCCTGTGGCGAACGCACTAACTAACCGATCCTGTATAGTACAAATCTGCTAAAATTACCTTGCTTACAAAACTACCGCTGCACTACATACATAGGACTAAATTACCACGTACCGTATGCTGATACCGTCAGTTAGTTTTAACGACAAACGCATGCGAATAATATAACTTAATATGAATGCAAGAACCACTTGTGTCACGGGAAAAACAAAACGAAAGGCCGAGTGAATCTTATGTTATAAGGGTGGTGTTCTATTTATTACACAAATTGGATCTCATTTAGACAATTCTTATGTTATTAACCCGATAATGTTTTGTATTTTGCAAAGGTATTGTGTTTTAATATTATTGGGTATGAATGCGTGATATCGTCGAATCGAAACACGTATGTGGCATGGTTTAGGTAAAATTCCATAGGTATAAATTTATCTTAATCAAATACTTATACATGGAAAAAGTCGTGCGAAGCAAATAAAAAATTTTAATTATCGAACGTTAATGCAGCGTGGGAATGTATGGAGTTAAAATAATGAAGCGGGTGCAAAAACAAGTGCCTGAGTAGCGACCCCCACGAGTGCATAGGGGCGGAACAAGTGGACCTGTCGCGACCCCTCGATACATAGACGCAACGCCACTTCAACCATTATTGCCATTTAGAACTCACTCAACATTAACAACAAAACATTGCTCTTTTCACAGTTCACTGTCAATGAATCCTGAAGAGCGCTAAAGAAATTGCCTCATTTGTCATATTGATTTTAATATCGTGGGTTTTATCAATTGAAGTAATCGTGTCAACAAACATTATCCATAAATAAGCAAAAACATTTTTTTTTTCAGTCAATTGTAAACTAGTGTGCCCCAAGTCAGTTTAGGTCATTGTAGCGGTTCAGTACATTAGCTTGCGCCTTCCACAGTAGTCTGTGACAAGCGAGCAGGTAGTTTAGGTACGCGCCATTCACATAATCGCTTGTTGAACTAACTCAGGTTACGGGAATCGTGAAACTTGATGTTCGCGATTCGGTTGATGATTGCAACTCGCGCGACACCGCGCACCGCTCGCCAACAACGGGCCTGAGAACTCAAGCCCCTTGTGCAAATGCTCCCATGTCTGTTACGTAATGCGTCGGTACTGTTATAATCTGACACGCAACACTAATTGATGCAGTGGTCTGACTATGCACTCTTCGATTTTTGACACCGCGTCTCTTAGCTAACTCCTTATCTTCAAACAGCTAAACATAAAACCGGCTCTTTTATCAGCGCAACGAACCAATACAGGCGGCCAATAAGTTCTTTGAAATATTTTTTATCACTTTTGTCAAACAATGGTCGTTCTACAGAACACATTATACTCTTAAACAGATTTATTTGGTGCTTTCGAAAAAGATAGCAATCTAATGATGTACCTAAAAAGTTAGCGATTTGAAAGTTATGGGTTGTTTCTGGTACTGATAAATAAGACGTAATAAAGCTCGCATTGTATTTACAAATGGAATGCAAACGAAGGCTCCACACGAAGGTATAACATGACTCACATAGAAGGCACGCGCTGCTCGTCGCCGATTCACTAAGTAAAGCTCCACCCTCTTAATACCGTACTTATAATAGAGTTGTTTCAGCCGCATTATTTACAAAATTCTAAAAAGCAATATTTCTATTCTATATACGAGTATAACTAAGTAGGTACCTGCCCTTTTATTCTGAAGTTAAAACAAATATTATTTCCGTCAAAGGTCATTGTAACGGTAGTATTAAATTATATTCCTTGTATTTGTACATAAATGAGACACCACGAACAATTTTCATTTTATACTTACATCAAAGAAAAATAAACTCCTGATAAAAATATATTTAAATTTTTTATACTAATTTCTTGTAAGTAAGGTTGAAATGTTAAAGTACCTAGCCTAGGTATTTAAAATAAAAGCATTCACTGTTAAGGAATAGATAGTTGATTCTCAGGTCAAATTACACCTTGCGACCTACATAGCGTCTACCTACTAGTGTATATTATCTTACTCGTGATCCGATGACTATTTATGGCAACCTGTCGCATCTCAGAAGTGACTGTACTTTGTCACCAAATACTTTGCTCATATATCAAATTATAATCATGAGAAAAACTAAACATTCTGAATTGCATTCTGAAGTACATACTACGCAGTATGTACCTTAGATTTAGAGAGTTATCAATTGACGAAGTGATAG
>DWQL01000701.1:0-13814 GCA_018231265.1 Noctuana haematospila | reverse complement strand
GTCTGGGTGTTTGTGTATTTGTCTATGTATGTGTCCATGGTACCCACAACACAAGGAATCCTAGTGTGGGACTGTGAGGGTGGAGCCTTATATATTTTTATTGATTTAAAGATAAAACCCCACACAGATCACAAGACCCCAATGTGACTCGCGTGAACGCGTGCACGGAAGGCGAGGGCTCGGTGGAGTGTATGAAACCACTGCGAGGCCTCCGCTCTGGACGGACTTACGAGGCGTGGGTGCGAGCCGCCACCAGCGCTGGGGAAGGACCTACTTCCACAGTAGTTGCTTGTCAGACTAGTGCTTTGGGTAAGTGGAAATATACCTGTTTGCTGTACCAACTGGTTAACCAGTACTAAATTTACCTCAAACTCATTCTTTAAACGTTGTTTGGCTGCTTACAACAAAGAAATTGGTCAAATAGACCCATTTTGTACCACCATTTCTAAATTTAAAGTAAACATTATAAAATTGTTATTTCATAGAATTTAATAGATAAGTAGAATTTAAAAACAGAAACCTACCAATGTTGTAGCTTCAGTAAAGGCGTGCAATGAGAACAAAATATCAATGCACAATTACCATAGAGTAAAGCAACTATGTAAACTGTGAAAAGACAGTGAACCGTATTGATGTTAATTTTTTTAAATACAAACGGCTATTTTGTAAGTAAGCGTTTGTATCTACTTATAAAAATTTAATAATGCCTACTATCGGAGTCCCTGCTTATTTTCTTTTGCTCTTAAAATAAATCTAGGTTCCATCAAAAAGTAATTTCAGACATCTAAATTATTTTTACAAATTTGTCTAAAATTATCTAAAAGGAATTTCGTATAAAAATTCAACATAGCAACATAATGGATTCCATCGGAGATTGTTACAAATTTTGTTTCATGCTCGTAATCCCAAGTATAATCCCTTCGCTCGACATTTTGCAAAACATTTCAATGTACTAATCCACTGAAGCCTCTTGTAAAATGAATATTTATAAAGGAAAATATACAAAAAATATATTACCATATCGACTGTGTACGTGAAATTGAAATTCGAACGAAATTAATCTATTAAGCAGTTATATCCTTAAGGTAACATTTAATGTAGACTTCTAATGTAGGTACATTTCATCCTGTCGTTGCGGATGGGTTTCTGAACCAATCCTCGCACGTATAATATTTTAGAAGTGACCTGCCTATTATATATAAATTATTTAGTATCACTCGTTTATAATGACAATAATTATGATGATGTCCATTTAATTTTTTACAGTTTTCTCTAATAACATAGTTTTAAATATTTTACTTAACTCTTTTCGAAAAAGGAGAAAATTATTTTTATAACGAAATTTAAAATATGTACCTAGCTGTTCCACGTAACACGTACCTATATCTTAACAAAAAGAGCCTTTAAAAACGAGATAACAACTGTCATTATATTTTCGTAAATAAGTTAATATCGTCAAATTGCACGAAGCTTTATTAAAGTTAATTCTGCCATTAGTCTTTTGCAATCTTTATTTTACTTCTAGTTGGAACAGAGACCAAGATTTGCGAACAAACGACGTCACATAACTTTTTATTAAGTAATATTATTATACTTTAAAGAGGTCTTGGTATGAAATTTTGAAGTAATCGTAAAGTAATACTGATTTAACAGATTGTAGTAGGCCTCCTGTCCAACATAACAGCATAACCTGCACAAAATATCCAATAAGTGCTTTGTCTTTAGCTCCGGCCCGAATTTCCTCTTTCGGTGGAGTCGCCGTGGGGGCCGCTGGGGGTTCTATGACTCTACGTTGCGTGGTGGGAGGAGTGCCCCCTCCGGCCAAGCGATGGCTTCGAGGTGGCAACCCTCTTCATCCACGACCACCTTTCCATCTTGATGGAGACGCCTTGTTAATACGAGGTATGTTAATTTGTGACCGGTGACTATGTAAATAATGTTTATTTCCCTGAGAGCAGCAGTTTTGACAATAATTCTGAATATCGTTTAATATTAATAGGTTCATTTTCAATGACTTTTCTTTTTCCTACCTAGTTCTTTCTTACTCAAATTCAAATTCAAAAATTTTTATGAAAACTTTACTTGTTTACTTTACTTTACATTACTTGTAAGATTTGTATCATAACGTTATCTAGTAGGCACCTCACTGCTTAGTGATGAAACCGCTTTTAAAAAATATACGCTTTATGCAGGATATTTAGTATAATAGATAGATATAGATATATGTGGAATTATGAAAACAATTATACAGGCTTTACAACAGTAACGTAGTTTATACTACGTGAATTATCAGAAAAATATTATTCTATAAGTGGAGTTCACACCGCCATTATTATCGAGTATTGTGCAAACCTCATCATATAATAATATCAGAAATATCTTTTTAATGAGCGTATTGTTATATTATAACATACATTTAAACACTAATTGATAGGTCTGGAACTGTCCCATGCTGATAACTACACGTGTGTTGCTGAGAATCCACACGGATCTGACTCGGTTACCTGGCGCGTCTTCGTACTAAGACCACCAGCTCCTCCAGGACTTGCCTTATTAGAGGCCAGGTCGAGAGAATTAGATCTCGATCTTCGGCCAACACCCAGAGCTCCTGGACATGCTTTACCCAAAGCTTATACAATCCATTGGAGATTGGCTGCACCAGAGGTAATAAAATATGATAATATAAGTCACTTCATTAATATTAATAGATATTTTTGTTGGTACTAACCTATGATGTTTAATTAAATAGGTGCGGTATCCGCTCTGTATTTTGACAACATAAAATCAAGGCAAATGCCCGACTTTGAGTTAGCGCGCCTGGACTATAAGACATGTCATTGTTGTAGTTACGAAATTACAGCTTGTAAAAGTGTGAATACAATGCCTTCGTGTGTTTTGTAACGATGTACAAAAGGAAAAACGTATCATTTTTATGTGTACCTGACATCAGCGCGGCGTCGATGTCTACCTACTAATATTCGTGCCATTTTTTTAATGCATGTTATGATGTATGTATGACCTGTCTATAGGTAATATGTCATTGGTTCTAACGAGATGTAATTTCAGGGCGAATGGCGCATCCAATCGACAAACCCCGGCCCCGTAACACTTACTGGTCTCCGATGTGGCTCAGCATACAGAGCATATGGTTCCGCCGGAGGGGCTCCAGGGGCTGAAATATCCATTCGTACTTCTGGAGGTCCACCTACTGCCCCTCCAGATACAAGATGGATCAGAGCTAATGCCACCCACGCTCGGTTTGACACCAGCATGTGGTCTGATGGAGGGTGTGGGCCAGTGGCTCTGAAGCTGGAGTGGGCTGGATCTGGGGCGGCTGGTGCGAGGGATGTACCGGTCGGGGGTGAAGTTATATTGGGAGGCAAGTGACTTCATTTAGATGTTATCGTGAAACGTTTCGCAACATGGGTGCCTCTTGTGGTCCACATACCGTCTCTCCAGACACTAGATAGCTCAGAGCTAATGGCACCACGCACGGTTTGACATCAGCATGTGATTTGGAAATTCTGTCTCTAAGTGCAATGCAAGTAATCCACTTCACTCGTAGTATAAAAAGTTTAAAGTATCAATAAAATTTTGAAGAAAATTACTATTAGTTTGATGTTCTTTGAAGTTCTCACTGAACGAGTTACGGTTAGCTTAGCTCGAGCTTTGGTAAAGTTAGGTATAAGTTAAGATGCATCCTCTTTATTGGGTCCTTTGGGAACGCTGCTAGGTATTGAGTTCGACTTAAAATTTGTCTTGTTCATAAAGTCATTCGGATTTATAAAACTAAATTAAGACATGTTTATTTAAGATCTAACGATGAGAGCAGTGATAACCTAGAGGAATTTCACCAAAGTAACTATTGATCATCACACTGACAAAGTTGTTTACAAATCTATGCACCATCTATGCACAATTTATATCCACCGGGATGCAAATTTTTTTTATTGAAATTAAAATTATTACCTACTAGAGTTATTCTAATTTAAAATAAACTTTTAGAATCAAAAGGTCTAATGCAATACAATAAAATTATTTCAAGGTCAATATTAGCTTTGGCCCGCTGTTTAAACTTTAACTTCTCTTCAGGTCTGACTCCTGGCTCAAGATATCGTTTAGCGACCCGCGCATCAAACGAAGCGGGATGGACGCGAGAGGTGTATGAGTTCACCACATCGCCGTCAGAGGGCGGTTATGCTGAAGAAGTCGACGCCCCCTTCCCAGCCACAGCGGGGGAGCTGGCGTTACTGCTGGCATTATGTGCTGCACTGTCGCTTGCTGCACTCACCATACTGGCCATACTTTTAAGGAGAAAGAGGTGAGTAGAAATGAAATAGTTAAATGAATTTTGTCAATTAAATGAAGTTTTTGGTAGAAGAAACGTTCCAATGTGGTATAAAATATTATTTGAGATGTATTTCAGACTATGTGTTTTTCATAGTCCGCGATAAAGAATCATTTGACGACCCGTGTGGTGTTGTGGTTACCACGCCAGTCCACCATTCGAAGGGTCCCGGGTTCGATCCCCGGCGAGGCAGAAATTTAAATGATTAATTTATATTTCTGTTCTCGGTCTGGGTGTTTGTGTATTTGTCTTTGTATGTGCCCATGGCACCCACGACACAGGGAATCCTAATGTGGGGCTGTGAGTGTGAAGCGTTATTTTTATTTATTTTATTATTTATGAATACGTAACTGTGAAAGACTAAATCGTACCCACTTACTTAGGTATTTATCTGAAGTAAATTTTTACATTCGTTAATACGTAATTAAACATATTCTGGGGATGATTGATTAGAGGAAAATTGAGAAAAATAAGAAACTATAATATATTATGTCATTCAGTTCGAAAACGTGATTGGAAATATAAAATGCTGTGTTGTGTATTAGCTTCGTGCGGAAATTGCGAAAGGAAACTTTTTATTGTAATATGTAGGTACCTATTTGAGCATAATCAAACGACACATTAAGAGAGTGAACGAGAAAAAAAAAATTAAATGAGAGGTAGGTATTTAGTTTATATTAAAAAAAAACCTACCTTTTTTGCATCGTTGGCCAAAGTAGCCGGTACCTTCACATTTGCAGCTGAAACCACTCCCCTGCACAGTTTGGATGCAAATCCCCCGGAGACACGGCAGGCTGTTGCAAACGTTTGAACTCCTTTCTGGACAAATGGGCATGTTATAAAAGCGTAACAATTTAGCTATTATCAGCAGCCTAAGTCAAACTAAATTTGGTTTTCTTATTAATTTCCCTCATTATTCATAATGCCTAGAAAGCCTAGCAGTAGTTTTATAATGTTTATAAGTTGGAATCTCTTGATAAATTGCTATATTGAATGTGCAGGCACTTTTGGCACTTCCGAATTAATTATAGAGACTCGCTTCCTCTATTACTATAACTCTTATACTATTGGAAGCAGATATCTGTAAGCTATAAATATAAGTTATATATGTTCATTTTTTGCTGGGACAAAGCTTCATTCGAAATCTGGCTATGTCCTTTAGTACTTTCTTATATTAAGAATATGACTCATAGTTAAGTTAGCTAACGTTATGACTATACGTATAGAGTAATTTCGAAAAAATGGTCTTTATTTAGAATTTAATTCCAAAAAAATTAAAAAATAGATAAACAACATGATTACCTCTAAGGGCGCTTAGGCAGCCGCGTCTAGTCCTATAGATGTATTCGGTCCTACAACCGAAACCGCAAGAACACGCCGCTCCATTTATCTTACACCCACGCCACTTCGCATTCTCCTCGCAGGCTTCACTGACTGCAAAAAAATACTGTTTGAATTTTGAATTTACTGTTGGCAACTCAGCCACGTTGCGTCGGTTTTTTTGATTTTTTTTAATTTTGTGATTATCTCTAGATATATTAGACGGTCGATATTGACCATGCTAGCCCACCATTCGAATGGTCCTGGGTTCGATTCCCGGCAGGACATAAATTTAAATGATGAATATATATTTCTATTGTCGGTCTGGGTGTTTGTGTAATTGGTTTTGTATGTGTACATACATGGCACCCACGACACAGGGAATCCTAGCTGTGAGTGTGAAACGTTATTTAAAACATTTAATTTAATTATTCAAATTAAATGATGTAAAAAGCATTTTCGCCTGAAATGAAACGGTCAGGATAACTAATATATATTTACCTAAAATATATATTTGTCGTATATACTTATGCTAAGAGTAATGGTATTTTATTTTAAAAGGTTTCACACCAGAATTAAACGAAATGAATTATGTGACTACTAAAACCCATTCAAATCGATTTATTCACGTTTACAATTAAGTAAATTACAATTTAAAAAAGATTCCGACGAATTCAGAACCTCCTCTTCTTTTTTGTACTGATAACTTCATAACAATACTTTGTTAACATTATTGTAATTAATAAAAAGCAAATAGATATAAATAAAAGCAAAGTTAGGTCGTGGGCGTCGTGCGACGAGCCCGCTTCAGGGAAAATCACGGATGTTAATTTTGTTATTGTTTCTGTATTGGATTGTTGGGGCAAAAAATTGTTGTGCTCTTATTTTTGCATAACATAGCCACGTTTTCCCATTTTATTTAGGCAACGAGTTATTGTCTCAGTGTATTGTATTTATATTTTCCCAGTATTTATTACTCTTTTATCTATAATACTTATTTTAATGCCAGTAGGGTAGTAACGTTTCCTTACTTATGTTAATGTTTTTTATGTTGATAGTTTGTAATAACAAGTTGTAAATTTAATTTTTGATAGGTAGGCTAGATATCATTAAAGAAAACTAATTGCCCGGCAAATGATTTTATTATTTCTATCAAAATAAAAGTTTATAATTTAAATATTCTGTTACACAAGTCAGGTACATAATACTATATGTTTTCCTATTATATTGCGCAACAAGCTAATTTAATATGTAATTAATATTTAAATTATACCTAATAATTTAATGTTTTAGGATTTTAATCGAACTGTATTATTTTATTATAAGTACTTCACTATACATAAAATAAATATAAATCATTCCGATCTGTTCTATTGTTTTCTTTTTACATTTTACTACCTACATTAGTTGTTTACATGAAAGCTTGTTTTAAAAAGTTTAGTTATTTAAGTACATATTAATTTTATTTTTCACTTTTTAGTTTTTGACAATAATCAAGGCAGGTCATTAATCGACTGTTCCTACTGAAACTAATTATTTGCAATTTCATCTAAACATTAGATAGTGTAATTGACTGACGTTTGATTAAATCGCTATCAATCCTATGGAGCATACATAATAGGTACACTTAGATATTACATCAGTGCACTTGGTTGATGAACTGTATTTGCAACAAGCTGCATCCGTTTGCGGCGTTGCTAGCCAGAATATAGGGCATTAGGTATAAAGAAGAGCGGGATTTAAAAAAAAATATTTCACAAGTTATTTTCACTTTTAAACCCGGATAGATTATAAATAAAGGATTTCAATACCAATTGTATTCCAGGTGTTTGGAAATTAAATACTGACATACTCACAGTACATACAGGCTAGGATGGCCAGGATGAGAAGCACGAGGCTCAGACGCATTGTCGCTGCAGAGTTTGGGATTCGACTGGCTGATACCGCACTTCCTCCGAAAGAAGTGAACGCCCGCCCTATCGGACCGTATCTCTAGCGGGTGTATACCGCGACCTGTAGACCCGAGAGCCTTGTGTCCCGTATGGATAATGTTTCGTTGTTTTTATAGTTTTATCAGAACATGCACATGTCAGATGTTGGACCCGATAACCGCTATAATTATCTCATTGAGCTAATCAGGTTTAATAAACGCTTATAATTACTTCGTTAAGTGAATGATTGCATAGAATATGGTGGAGCAAGGTGGGAGGCGTTTAATTGTATAACAAAACTGAAGACCTACATCTAAAACGCCGCTTTAATTAAGCAATACACCTTGTATTCTAAGAAATATCTGCGATGGATGTAGGTCACCTTTGTAAGTAACCGCAAATATAACAAAAGTGTCTTTGGAACGTACCTACTACGTGATATTTCTGTTTCCAACAGAACTTTGAGAGTACCGCTTTTAGTATTCATCAACTTCTAACCTTCTAACTTTAGAATGTAACGTATAAAATGTAAATTAATCAAACATACGGTTTTAAAGGTACAAATATTAATTTCTGATTTCTGAAAACCTTGGCAAAATTTATTCAACTAATCATTTACAATACATTAATATAAATATAATATTAAAACAAATAAAACTGTAATATGTAGTTGCACCACTTTCGCAAATAGATCGCGGGTAGATCAACTGAAATTATTTTAATTGGTCCAATTTCTACCCATAGGTTACTTCTACTTGCTAATTATTATGCAAATAACATTGTACCTATACATAAAATTTCTATATCAAAAGTAATGAAGATATTACGTGTATATTCGTATATTTATAAGTATCAAAACCAATCGCGCACTATACGCGCGTCAAATGCGTTTGCTACTCGTAGGCATACCTATGTGCGTTAAAAACGCAATTTGTCACTCATAATTTTGTAGTTAAAAGGCATAGTCATATAAATATATTTTTTTCGTACAGAACAAAAGATGGTCGTTGTAGTTAGGTACCTACACAAACACCGACTGAGTAAATGTACTTTAAAAAATTTCCCTACATATTCTATAAAATTATTACCGAATTGCGTTGTATTTAAGTTCCCACTAGTTACAAATTTCAGTTAATCGAGGTATAAGTCTGTATCGGCAAGTATTCATAACTTTGTTACCCGTTAAAATTCCGTAATTCCATCCCATCCTAATGAGTGGATCCAATCAAAGTTGATTAAAAGAAATCAATGTTGAATGTTGATTTAGTAGCCTTTCTGTTATACCTACTTATTCTTACCTACTATGTTTCTGGAAGTTATTTCGGTTATCGACGATAATTTGGAATGAATCTGACCTGAAAAAGGTCTTATACTTATTTAAATCTTAGTGGCTGGGAAGACATCGTTACGTGAACCGAAAAGAACAGAAAGTACAATTTAGTTGGTCTTCATTAACAGTTTGTTTTTAAGGCGCAATATGTCAGTTCAATTATTCTTTGGCATAGAGGCCATAGAGCAGATTCATGTAAATTACAAGAACACACACGGTGAGAGTACCCAAGCACAAAAATTGTTAACAAACGGTCATTTTAGCGTAGCTTCGTTTAAGTTCAGAGAAATTATTGTTAGCTATATTTTAAACTAGCTGTGCCACGCGGTTTCACACGCGTTAAGAATAGTAACGTAATGCTTGATAACCTTCCTCATGAATGTAGCTGTCACAAACAAAAAGAATTTTTCAATTCGGTCCAGTAGTTCCCGAGATTAGCGCGTTCAAACAAACAAACTTTTCAGCTTTATATTATTAGTTTAGATAAAAAGTTAAGAATCTTATGCTAAAGCGACTTCACATAGTAAATATATAGCCAAGTATCTATCTGAAATATTTCTTTCTAATTAACTAAAAGAAGTGTTGGCGCTCACGGTGCACTGTGTCAGAAAAGAAAAAGATAGGACTCGGCTTTATCAGATAATAATTGCTCTCAAGATTCATGACATTCTATTGCCGCTATATTGCGATAAGATATAAATTAAGTTTTATTCCCGGAATTTTATTTGTGGATATTTTAGGTTTGGGTATAAGTATTATATGGGTTGCAGTGAGATAAGTATGTATGCTCGTTCGCTACTCATAAAGGATAAAAATCTGCTATATTTAATGTATTTTTTTGTTTGTGACTGCACGCTACATACATATTATAATGTCCATTTTACTAGTAGGTACATAGACTTGAAAACTGACAAGTTATTTGCTATAATTTTACCGCCACTGCACTGCACTGCCGCACAATGCAAACTAATACGAAATTTATTCTTATTTCTCTTCTTATTATCATAATAATATTATAATGGCTAGATTAGAGGTATTAGATTTTTATCTTAGATATCTCTTAAATGGTCTTTGTCTGTGACACTGGTTGCTCACTAACCCGTTTCTCCATAAATCCGTATTGGAGCAGCGTGGTGGAGTATAGCCCAGGCTTTACCCGGTTATAGGGAGAGACCTGTACCTACACAACAGTGCGCTAGAAAAAGAGTTGCAGGCATAAGTGCGTAGCGTAATTACGTAGGTGTCATGTTTATAAATAAGACAAAATAACGTAGGTAGTCAAAATGTTTATTATAAAAGATATTATCACAATGAACGTCGCAAGTCGCGACACATCACATTATTTAAGGTACGATTTACATATTTGGTAGGTAGTTAGTAATATTGTAAAAAAAGTTTAAACTAATAAAAGAAATATGCAAAGTGCTCGGATCACAATACATGATCGGAGCTTGAACAATAATGTAATAAAATTCTAATTTCCTACATTTTTTATTTTTATCACCTTGTCAGCGTGATGGGCAGAATTACGTTATTTAATTGTAGCTTTGAATAAAAATAAAATAATCTCGAATCGTGTCAACATTCTTTGTCACTTCTATAAAATAAGACATTCGGTCGTGTACTTTAATTAAAAATATAGGTATATTGATGACACAACAATTACTTTGTCGATGTACCTATTCATTATTAATTTATTCTTTGAAATTTATTTTAAAAAATTTTAACATTTTACACCATTTGAGGAGTTGTATAGAGATTGAGGAAGGGTGCGTTTTCTCCCTCCTGTAACCAGTTTTCTGGGGAATAAGTGTTATTAAGCTTTTCGACGACGTGGAAGGTGTACGCATGGCGACTTTTATCCGACTTGTTGTAAGCACTCTTGTGGACCACGTTGCCGTGTATTAAAACACATGTACCTGTAAGGAAAAATGAGACATATTAGAAAAACTGGATGTGCCCTGCGGTTTCACCCGCGTAAAGAACTGTAACGTAATGCTTGATGGCCTATAACCTTCTTCATGAATGTAGCAATCATACACCATAATAATTTTTCAAATCCGACTTGTAGTTCCAGAGAATAGCGCGTTCAAACAAACTAACTCTTCAGCTTTATATATTAGTATAGATTAGTTTATCGCACCTAAGTATGACTATCAGTGGACTCAGTGGTACATAAGATCTATCTACATTCGTGGGTACATCTGAAACCTGATTTACCTTTACTAACTGGCACTGGTATGAAACTCGACGACGGGTACACGGGAGCTGATCTGTCAAAGATTAGCGCTTGTTTGGATTCCTTATCCGTATTCCTGACGAGCCGTCTGTGAACCCCCGACTTGTGGGAGCCGCGGGACATCCAAAGACAACCGTTCTGGATTGTAGCATCTTCTAGAGCAATCCAGAAGCCCACTGGCGGAAGTGGTTCAGTGTAGAGGTAGGTCGCGTCTTGGTGAGCCACCACTGATAAAGATTGATTAAAATCATTAACATTATAACATTATTTATGTATACTAATATTCATACTGCCAAAGGTCTTTTAAGATATAGTAAGTATAGTATAGTAACTGAAAGGACGGAAGTGCTCAAGTATAAAAGTAAGAATTAAAAATTCTAGCAACTACATATCCCAACATATTATTATTTGAGTAACTAAAGAAAACAGAGGTACTAAATATACCTTCGCCGCCTACACCAGGGTTCTTGTAAATATACATGCTCTGCACCACCGAGGGTTCCTTGAAGCCCAGCTCGCTGCAGACAGCTTTGACTCGATCGCTGTAAGTATAGCATCTGAAAATCGGGTGGAGCAGGTGTAGAGCGTGACCCACCTGGAAAATTATGAAATAGTTATAGTTAATATTATTTAAGAATTAATGCACAAATAACGATGTAACGGATTGTGTGACTGACGGAGTGGGCTGATCATTTGTAGTTCTTCAGCATGAAAAAAGTATAGGGAGTCAGTAGCACTGAAATTTAATATTATGTACGTTGAATTACTAGTAATGTTTACAAAAGGTTTAACTATATAACTAAGCTTACTTAAGCCAACCTCCAAACCTTGATTCGCCACCGTATGAAATTAATTGACCGCAAATTTCTCAAATCTACGACACTAATAAGGTGAAAATACCTTTGTTTAATAATTTACATTATTCAATTTGTAATTTATGTAATGTAATGTAATTTCAGAATAGCTTAATTCCGTTAAAAGGGACAGCTAATCACGCGGCTCTACTTCCTTTTTCTGCTCACAAAATGTAATCAGTAATTAGTTCATTCATTATTCCTTAATATCGTTTCATAATAAGGCCGCCTTTTGTGCTGCTCGTTTATTTTATTATAAATATTTTTCTTATAATTTCTGTTATTTTTTCAAGTTTTAATTAAGAATATCTACTCGTATCTATCTGACATAGTACTACTAACTATATAGATACTTGTACAATCGTCAATCATTTATAGATGCTATAAATCTTTATGTATCGTATGCTGGAGAGGTCATCTAAAGTCAAGTTCATACTTATACCCACTTATACAATAAAATAATTATTGTAATATAATGTAAAGCTAAATAATGCTTGAAGGTTTTGAGTTCTAAATCCCAGTGCAAAAAGCTTCATTACAGTCAATCCATAAGTAAATTGCTACCCTTATCTTTAGAGGTAAGCGGAGATGTGAATTGTGAACTAAGATATGTCATAAACTTTATATCAGATACGTGCATCTCTGTGTAAGCCGTGTTATTTGTTTTGTCTATGACCGTACTCACCTAAATTACTTAAAAAAAACCGGAGACAAATACACAGCTGTTGGTTTTCAATTTTCCGTGTAAATAAAAGGTTTTAGTCGGAGGCCCGACGCGGCCCATCTCGCTGAGTAATTAAAGCCGTCAGTTTTAAAATCTCTAAACACGGTTTTTTTAAAATGAATAGACATACCTACTTTTGTTTGAAAACGAGTGTTTAAATATATGGGAGTATTCCATCCATCCATCCATCCATCCATCAACCTTTGGACGTCCACTGCTGGACATAGGCCTCCCCTAAGTGGCGCTACTCCGCCCGATCCTGTGCCCTGTGGATCCAGCGGTTTCCCGCTATCTTCCTCTTCAGTCCACCAGGCCGGAGGTCGACCTGTGGTCCTTTTGGCGAGACGCGGTCTCCATTCGAGGCCTTTTCTTCTCGAGTTATGATTATTGTAGTAGAACTTGGGAGTTACCACTGCTGTCTTCATAGTTGCCGCGAAGCAAGCTTGTGTTTCGGTTGGGAAGTTGTGGTTCTTGGTGACGTTATTAGAGGCGACTAGCTGTTACCACCTCTGATTGGACTTCTATCCTGTGTGATGATTGTCACTTAATGGCAGATGGATAGCCCGATGGCTTGCTACTCTTAACATAAAATAGAAACTTATTTAGAAATATTTAAATCGTTAATTATATCGATTTGTATCCATCGCTTTAAGAATCTTTATTGTCCAATTTATATTTCCTTCTGTCTTTGTCTGTCTATTTATTTTCCTCTTTCTTCCTAACGTTCTTATGATAACTCGTGTTGGTACGATTGGTAATTTCTGGAACTAATGTTCAACTACGCATTATTGTTTTGTGTACGAGTTAGGTATCCGTTACAGAATCGCGTGTGATTGGCCTAATTGATTCGCCACGTCGCGCCATTGAAGCTGATGTATCGATTTCAAAATCACTATTAAATTAATATTGAATGCAATATTCCTAGTATGTTATGTTGTTTAGAATTTCTGTTGGGTTTCTATTCTGGAATATTTAAGATTTCAGAATTTTAGGGGTCAGGATTTTTTTATGGGGCACTAGCTGTGCCACGCGGTTTTACCCGCGTTAAGAATAGTAACGTAATGCTTG
>DWQL01000700.1:0-13816 GCA_018231265.1 Noctuana haematospila | reverse complement strand
ATAATATTAAAAGCGTAGCGGGCTCGTTCAGCTCTGACAGAAAAATAGGAAAATATGTTTGTGGCGCTTTTTGCCACAGGCAGATTTTATCTTTTTTCCGAAGAGCTAGCCCGTGTAGGTGTAGCTAGATATGGTAACAACGTTCCGCTTCGCTTCACCTTGTACTTTTCAACAACATACCAACTGTTACCCTCTACACTCTAACCAAATCCATCTCATGCAAAGTCTCAGCAATTTGAACTGAATTCCAAGCCGCACCTTTTAACAAGTTATCTGAAACGACCCACATATGATAGCCCTTATCGATATCAATATCTTGACGAATTCGACCTACAAAGGTTTCTTTACGATCGATACTTGTTAAGGCTTGTGGATAGAGCTGTTGACTTGGATCATCTTGTAAAACAGCCCCTGGCGCATTGGCAATCAATTCTTTGATTTTGCTCACATCAGAGCCAGCTTCTTTGACTTCAATATAGATTGATTCAGAATGGCCTGATAAAACAGGAATCCGCACGCATGTCGCAACGACCTTAATACTATCGTCTTCCATGATTTTTTTCGTTTCATTGATCATTTTCCACTCTTCATACGTGTAATCAGCCTCTGCAAAAACATCGATCTGAGGTAACGCATTGAATGCGATCGGATAGTGCTTCTTGTCACCACCGCTAGGTAATATCTCAGCCTTTAGCTGTTCAGCTGGTGTTCCATTGATATAGGCTAACGCTTGTGATTTTAGCTCTTCCATTGCATTGATCCCTGCTCCACTAACAGCTTGGTAAGTTGAAACAATCAAACGATCCAATCCATAGGCTTGACGAATTGGTTCAAGCGCCACCATCATCTGGATCGTTGAGCAATTTGGATTAGCGATAATTCCTTTATGACGCTTTAGCGCTTGTGGATTAACCTCTGGTACCACTAAAGGAACTTCCGGATCCATTCTGTAATGACTTGTGTTGTCGACAACAACTGCTCCCCGTTTAACAGCTTCTGGCGCATACTGTTTTGAAATACTGCCACCGGCACTAAATAAAGCAAGATCCACACCCGTAAATGATTCAGGTACTAACTCTTCGATTACAAGGGTCTCGCCCTTAAACGTTACTTCTTTTCCCGCTGAACGTTTTGAAGCTAAAAGTTTCACCTGATTCAATGGTAATGAGCTTTCTTCCAACATTTCGATCATTTTAGTGCCTACTGCACCAGTTGCGCCTACCACGGCAACATTATACATTTTTTTCATACTTATTAATCTCCTCTCAAATTCCTGAAGAAAGTTGCTTTTTCTATTTTACCATAATATTGGCGTTTACTACATAGGAAGTAACAGGATTTTGCTTTATTTTCAGGAAATGTTCGGTAATACATTTCAAATTGTCCTTTAATGCCTTTCTTAGGATCTGTGCAACTTAGTCGACTAATTTTTTTTACAGATTTATACTGTCTTAGCAAGAAATTTTTTTGAAGAGGATGATCAGATGTACACTGTAGCGGATTATTTATTAGACCGTTTAAAAGAATTAGGCATCGATGAAATATTCGGTGTCCCTGGCGATTATAACTTACAATTTTTAGACCATATCACTGCCAGAGAAGATCTTGAATGGATCGGAAATGCGAACGAATTAAATGCCGCATATATGGCTGATGGTTACGCCCGTACTAAAGGAATTTCAGCATTTGTGACAACTTTTGGTGTTGGAGAATTAAGTGCTGTCAATGGTTTAGCGGGCAGCTTTGCGGAAAATGTACCTGTTATCGAAATTGTCGGCTCACCTACAACAGCTATTCAAGCAAATAAAAAACTTGTTCATCATACTTTAGGAGATGGTGATTTTCTCCGTTTTGAAAAAATGCATGAAGAAGTAACCGCAGGCATCGCTCACTTAACAGCAGACAATGCCTTAACTGAGATCGATCGCGTTTTACTGATTGCGATAACCGAAAAACGGCCAGTTTATATTAATTTGCCAATCGATATTGCTACAATCACAGTCAGCAAACCTCAAAGTAAGTTAAACTCGCAACCAGAACAATTAACCGTTGTTGAAGCCGCCATTATAGCCAAAGTGGAACAGGCCTTACAACAAGCTCAACGGCCGGTTATCATTGCAGGGCATGAGATTTTAAGCTACCATATAGAGCAGCAATTAGATGCCTTTATTCAAAAATTTAACCTACCGATTACGACGCTACCACTGGGGAAAAGTGCTTTTAATGAAGATGATGCCCATTATTTAGGCACATACACTGGTTCAACAACAGACGAACCCCTTAGAAGCCGTGTTGACACAGCTGATTTAGTGTTACTTTTAGGAGCAAAATTGACTGATTCCGCAACTTCCGGCTTTAGTTTTGGCTTTACCGATCAGCAAATTATCTCAATTGGTAGTACCGAAGTCTTATTTTATGGGGATCAACAAGAAAAAGTCCAGCTAGATCATTTTGTTTCTGCCTTAGCCACACTCTCTTTCTCCAGATTTACAGGGGAAATAATTCCAGTAAAAACGAACCGAAAACCTAGCCATAGCCGACGAAAACTTATCACAAAAACAGTTCTGGAAAATGGTGGAAGAGTTTTTAATCTCTGGTGATACGATCATTGGCGAGCAGGGAACTTCTTTCTTCGGTTTAACAAATGTGCCGCTAAAAAAAGCCGTACATTTCATTAGCCAACCTCTATGGGGCTCGATTGGCTATACCTTTCCCTCTGCTTTAGGGAGTCAACTTGCAAATAAAGCCAGTCGCCATCTATTATTTATCGGCGACGGTTCATTGCAATTAACCGTTCAAGAACTAGGAACTGCTATCAGAGAAAAACTTGCACCGATCGTTTTTGTAATCAACAACAACGGCTATACAGTTGAACGGGAAATCCATGGTGCCACAGAACAGTACAATGATATTCCAATGTGGGATTATCAAAAACTACCTTTCGTCTTTGGCGGAACCGAACAAACTGTTGCAACGTACAAAGTTTCCACTGAAATTGAACTTGATGAGGTCATGAAGACCGCTAGAAACGATACAGAAAGAATGCAATGGATCGAAGTAGTGATGGATCAAGAGGATGCACCTGAGTTATTAAAAAAATTAGGAAAGATCTTTGCCAAACAAAATGCTTAAAACATCGATCATGCTACCTGAATCTATTGACATTCCAAGGTATTTTGTTATAGTTAAAAGCGACATTTACTTAATTTGAAGGAGTGAATACTTATGGCACGTGTTGAAAGTTTTGAATTAGATCATAACACCGTTAAAGCGCCTTATGTTCGTTTAGCGGGTACTGAAAAAAATGGTGAGGCTTTGATCGAAAAATACGATCTACGTTTCTTACAACCAAATGAAGATGAATTACCAACAGCTGCAGTTCATACCTTAGAGCATTTATTAGCAGTGAACTTACGTGATCACTTAGAAGGCATCATCGATATCTCACCTATGGGTTGTCGTACTGGTTTTTATATGATCATGTGGAACCAACATTCGCCAAAAGAAATCCGCGATGCTTTGGTAAAAGTATTGAACTTTATCGCTGAGACAGATTTCGTTCCAGCAGTATCAGCAAAAGAATGTGGCAACTATAAAGACCATTCTTTATTTTCTGCACAAGAATATGCGAAGATTGTTTTGGAAAAAGGGATTAGTTTAGATCCCTTTGAACGAATCTTATAAAATAAGTTCCCAAAAAAACAGCCAACCTTAATGAGTAAGGTTGGCTGTTTTTTTAGCCTAAAGCTACATCTAAAATCATCATAATAATAAAGCCCAGCATCACACCAAAAACAGCAAAGTGCCGCTTACTAGTCACAGTCTGTTGCGCCTCTGGGATCAATTCTTCAACGACTACGTAAATCATTGCACCTGCGGCAAATGCCAAAGCATACGGCAACAATAATGTCACTTTGGTCACTAAAACCGCACCGATAATTCCTGCAATCGGCTCGACAATACCTGAAGCTTGTCCATAAAGAAATGCTTTTTTCCGGCTTAAATTTTCTTGTCTTAATGGAATCGAAACAGCTGCACCTTCAGGAAAGTTTTGAATACCGATTCCCAACGCCACAGAGATGGCCGCAAGTACCGCTTTTTTTGGGTCATCAGCTGAATTTGCAGCACCAAAAGCCACCCCAACAGCTAACCCTTCTGGAATATTATGCAATGTAATAGAGAATACTAATAAAATCGTCCGTTTTAAATGACTAGGCAGACCTTCTTTCTCATGGTTCGGACCAAAATGCATATGAGGTAACGTTTTATCTGCAATGTATAAAAATAAACCACCTAAGCCAAATCCGAAACTAACAACTAGCCATGCAATACTGCCATTTTCTTCTGCTTGTTTGATTGCAGGATCTAATAGTGACCAGAAACTAGCCGCAATCATCACACCGGCCGCGAAGCCTAACATCATATTAAGAATATCTTTTTTGATCTCTTTAAAGAAAAAAACTAACCCAGCGCCCAAAGCTGTCATAAAATAAGTAAAACCTGTCCCCACTAATGCCTGCTGCCAAGCTTCTAAAGATAACAGCCAATTCGTTATGATGAACACCCCATCTTCCTCAAACACTTTTCTTTCCTTAACTTTATCACACCAATGATTTTATGACCACGCCTAAAGTGAAAAATGCTTTCATTTGGTGCAAAAATCTAGAAAGAGTATACTTTATATAGAAGGAAAATTAAGAAAAGGAGTGAGCAAAATGACAGAAACAATCAACGCTGCTGTTGCAATGATCAAAGTCTTAGAAAGTTGGGATATCGACCATATATATGGAATTCCAGGTGGCTCCTTCAATTCCACCATGGATGCCTTATACCAAGAAAAGGAAAAAATCAACTATATTCAAGTTCGCCATGAAGAGGTCGGTGCACTAGCGGCCGCAACTGATGCTAAACTGACAGGAAAAATCGGTGTGGCTTTTGGTTCTGCTGGTCCTGGTGCAACTCATTTGATCAATGGATTATATGATGCTCAAATGGACCACGTTCCTGTTTTAGCACTTTTAGGCCAAGTAGCTACAAGTTCTATGAATTACAATTCCTTCCAAGAATTAAACGAAAACCCAATGTTTGCTGATGTTAGTGTTTATAATCGAACTGTTATGACCCCAGAAAGTTTACCGCATGTTATTGATGAAGCAATCAAAGCGGCTTATAAAAACAATGGTGTTGCAGTGGTCACGCTCCCTGTTGATTTTGGGACAAAAGAGATCCCTGTTCAAGACATTTCAACTGCTAAGAATCATCGAACTGGTTTAGTCATGCCACATTACACCGATCTAAAAAAAGCCGTCTCATTGATTGAAGTTGCGGAAAAGCCAGTTCTTTATATTGGACAAGGAACCCGTAACGGTTGGCCTGAAATCCAAGCCTTTTCTGAACATTTTTCAATGCCGGTTGTCTCCGCTGTTTTAGGTAAAGGAATCGTTCCTGATGCCTATGAAAATTTTCTTGGTTTTGCTGCTCGTGTTGCAACTAAACCTGCTAATGAAGCCTTGGCTGAAACAGATTTGATCGTATTTGCAGGTAGTGACTTTCCTTTTGCTGCATATTTCTTTAATCCTAATGCTAAATTCATCCAAATCGATATCGATTCGACTAAATTCGGTCGTCGGCATAAGACAGATGTTGCCATTTTAGGTGATGCTAAAGAAGCCTTAAAACGAATGGTCGAACTAGGTGAATCCCGTCCAGCCGATCGTTGGTTAAAAGCCAATCAAAAAAATAAGGTGAATTGGGTCTCTTGGTTAAGAAGCTTTAATGACAACGCAGATCAGCCACTTCGAGTGGAGCCTGTGTTTAAAGAAATCCGGCGAATTGCTGACAAGGAGGCAATTTTTGTTACAGATGTCGGCAATACTACAATCCATGCGATTCGGCTTTTAGAGATGAACGGAAAACAAAAATTTACAACTTCTGGTTGGTTCGCTACAATGGGCAACGGTGTGCCTGGAGGAATTGCCGCTCAGCTTAGCTATCCTGATCGTCAAGTCTTCACCTTAAGTGGCGATGGGGCTTTTGCCATGGTCATGCAGGATATCATCACCCAAGTAAAATACAAATTACCAATCATCAACGTAGTCTTTTCAAATGACTCCTTTGGCTTTATTGAAGCAGAGCAAGAAGACAGTGAACAAAAGAAATTCGGAGTCTATTTAGAAGGATCCGATTTTGGCAAAGTTGCTGAAGCACTTGGGGCTCAGGGCTTTACTATTACTGAATACAGCCAATTGGAACCAGCTTTTGAAGCTGCTAAAAAAAGCCTGCGCCCAGTTGTGATCGATGTAAAAATTAGAAATACTCGTCCTTTACCTGTCGAAGAATTAGTGTTAGATCCTGAAAAATTTAGTGAGAATGAAATCAATGCGTTTAAAGAAAAATACGAGGTTCATGATATGCCCGTTTTGAAACAACTATTGAAAAACTAAAAAAGTGTGTGAACCAAAAGTGAAAATCACTTTTGGTTCACACACTAAATACGAATACACAGTGGGAGCAGAAGGAAAACCTTCTGCTCCCGCCTCATGTTTATTTTTTATTTATCATCATGTTTATGGAATTTTTCTTTGATATCTTCAAAGCCTTCTTTGATTTTGTCGCCTAATTTTTCAGCGCCTTCTTTGATATCATCACCGGCATCACGAGCTTTGTCCTTAACATCGCCAAAAGCTGATTGCGCTTTGCCCTCAAGTTCTTTACCTTTATCATCTGTTACTTTACCTTGAACTTCTTTTGCTGTTCCTTCAACTTTGTCTTTTGCATCATCTAAGCGTCCATTTAAATCTGCCATGTGAAAATCCCTCCTAGTTAATTTATACTACATAACTAGCATAACATCATTTTAAACTTGCTACAAAAGATTCGCTTTGCTCTTAATAACTTACTATTTAATGTTCACTCAACCATTTTTTAGCCTGATTGATTTCATCCATTGTTAGTTGATGCCCTGTACTTGTTGACGTAATCGTGAGGTTTGCCTGACGTTTTTCTAGCTGTTGAATTAACTGATCAAACGCTTCTGCCGAAATGATCGGATCGTTTTCACTGATCGATAGCCACAGTTTCTTTTCAGAGAGTGAGAATTTTTGTGTATCTACACCTAAAGACATTGGGTGAAACAAAATGGCTTGCTTAATCGCAAAATGACGTTCTAAAAGCATGTGAGCTGCGATGTTGGCGCCATTTGAATAGCCAACAATGGTCCAATCTTCTACTGGTATCTTTTTTTCTTCACTGACAGATAGGATCATTTGCAGCAGTCGATCACTTTCAGCTTCCAGACTAACTAAGTCAAATTGATTTAAACCATTCCGTTTGAAAAAACGATTCATTCCAGCTTCTTGAATTGTTCCACGAAAAGACAGCACGGTTGCTCCTTCATCTAAGTAATGAGCAATCTCTAGTAATGACGTTTCATCGCCACCGGTTCCATGAAGCAATAATAACTTTTTCCCTTGCGCTTGACCTTCTTCAAATATGTACTGCATGTTCAACCTCATCCTTCCAATTTAACTTTAGAATCATCCTTTTATTATTTGTCAGATACTTACTTTTAGTAAGCGATAATATCATTTTAACATGTTTGCTTGTATTTGTCCTCTTCAGACAACTTTACAGCTGTTGCCAATAATCAGCGATAGCAATGGCTCTTTTTAAAATCCTCTTTTGAAAGTGGAGCGGTTCGATCTGGAGAACTGATTGACCAAACTGAAGCAAATAGTCCATGATAAAGTCTTCCTCATTCGCTTGGTACTGACCACTAATGAGATAATTTTTCTGGTAGGGTTCGATTGTCATAGATGGATAATGTCCCTTTGAAAAGATATCCTTACCTTTTTCATCAACTTCAATTGAAAATGAACGTAATGGATCTTTTTGATAAAAAGTTGCGGTTTCTTTTAATAGCTCTTCTAGCAGTCTTGGTTCAAAAGCATCTGTTTCAGCTAGCTCTTGGATTTTATCACAGCGAATCACTCGAATTTTTTTGGTTTCCATGTTCCAGATTTTAGCGTACCATTGGCCAAATTTAGAAGAAAGCTGGATAAATTGAACTGTCATCGACTGTTGTTCTTGATTTTTCAGGTAGCGTATAGTAAAAACCGTTTCGCGAAGGATACCTTTAACGATGTCTTTTAAAAACAAACTAGTGTTACTATGATTGATTTGTTCAAGAGAGATGATTTTGTTCATTAATAAAAGTTCTTGTTGCAGTTTAGTTGGAAGAACCTGGTTATATTTTAATTCAAGCGTAGTAACTTCCACGTTAAAAGGTGTAGATCGATAACTTTTTAGCGTTAATAAGGCGAAATATAAGGCGTAAATTTCACCTTCCGTGAATAGACCCGGCGCAATGATTCGAGTATCCAATAGTTGATATTTTCCGTATCTACCAAGCTCTGAATAAATTGGCAATCCGATTTCTTCAAGGGACTGTACATCTCGTAATGCAGTACTTTTTGAAATAGTATATCGATTCATTAATTCTTTTAAATTGAAACTATTTTTATCCGCTAGAAAAAGGATCATATCATTAATGCGTTCTGCTTTTTTCATAATGCCTCCTATAAGTGTCATGTTATGATACCTTTAAACAGTATACTAAACGTGTCAAGAAAATAAAAGAAATGAGGAATTTAGATGACTTTAGAAATTGCTGTATTTTTATCAATGAATGGACGTGCTGGAGAAGCTTTAGCTTTTTATAAAAAGCATTTAGATGCTAAAGAATTATTCGTCGTAACCTATGAACAGATGGCTAAAAAAGACCCTAGCTTTCAGGTAACAGAAGAAACGAAACACTTTCTCTCGCATTCTGTTTTGCAAGTTGGTAAAAACAAGATTATGATCGCAGAAAATTCAATGGATCCTACAGAAACATTTAGGCTTGGCAATAATTTTTCTTTATGTCTTCAAAGCGCTGATTTAGCTGAAATACAAACATTTTATTCTAGCCTAGTCTCAGATGGCCGGGTAAAAATCATCACTTCCTTGAGTCAAAATGTCTTTAGCGGAGCCTACGGTATTGTTGAAGATCCTTTTGGTATACAGATCCAGTTAATGCACGATAAGCGGTTAATGCTTTAATTTATCACTACAGCTAAAAATAAAAAAGTAAGCAGCTATGTGATTGTTCGCCATAGCTGCTTACTTATGTTTTGCTACTATTTTTTTATAATTTCTGTAGTTCATTTTTAGCTAATGCTAAACATCCAATCGTTCCTGGATCATCTTCTAATGCTGGTGTTACGATATATTGTTCCAACGGTGGTATTTTTACATATCCATTGACCAATTTCTCAAATTCATGATGGACCTTTGGCAACATATGGCGTTGTTTCATCACGCCGCCACCTAAAATTATCACATCTGGCGCAAGCATCAAGGTTGTGTTATAAGCTGCCTGAGCAACATAATAAGCTTCAATAGTCCAAATCGGATCATCTTCAGCTACCTCTTGTCCTTTTTTCCCAGCCCTTTTTTCGATTGCAGGACCTGCCGCCATCCCTTCTAAACAATCACGATGAAATGGACAGCTTCCTTCAAATGAATCATCTGGATGACGTTTTACGATCATATGTCCCATTTCAGGATGACTAAACCCTTCGATAAAAGAACCGGTTTGAATGGCACCAGCACCTACGCCAGTCCCAATTGTATAATAGACACAACTAGATAATCCCTTACCAGCGCCCGCCACATATTCTCCATAAGCTGCTGCATTGACATCCGTTGTAAAAGCAATCGGTATATTAAATTCTTTTTTCATGGCACCAACAATATCATAATCCTGCCAAGCTAGTTTCGGAGTAGACGTAATCTGACCATAAGTTGCTGAATCTTTATGAATATCGATTGGTCCAAAAGATCCGATCCCAATTGCTTTTAAGGGGTATTTCTTAAAAAAACCAATCACCAAAGCCATCGTTTCCTCAGGTGTTGTCGTCGGAAAGCTGACTCTTTCAATAATATCAAGTTGGTCATTCCCTATGCCGCATACAAATTTTGTGCCGCCTGCTTCAATACTTCCTAAAAAATTCTCTGTCATTTTGGTCACTCCTAAATATAGTTTATCCTTCAATTGAGTATGAACTTGATACTTTTACTTAATTTTAAATAGGGTTCGACTTTGATAGGGGTTTTCTGGACGTAATTGAATATCACCAAATCCTTCAAATTCAACAGCTCCTGGGCTAACTTGGGTTTCCAACGTAATCCCACCATGACTGACTAATTTTTGCCCTCGAACCTCTGGCCCATTATCACCAAATTGTGCTGTAAAAATCACAACTGCCGGGCGATCCGTGTACATTTCAACCGTCAGGTCCTTTTGTGGCGCTATAATCATTGCTTGTGCCTGATCAAAACCAGTCTGATTCAAAATAAACGGATGATCCAATCCACCTACTAAACGATTTTGCTCATAGGCTGTCTGAAATACCTGCTTCATGCTCTGCGGCTTTCTAAAATCAAAAGGCGTTCCTGTAACTGAGCGCAGTTCACCCGTAACGGTTGTATCGTCAGCAACTACAGCGAATCGGTCGGCATCAACAAATAGCGAATGTTGATCAACGGGTTGCGTGACATCCCCAGTTAAATTGAAATAAACATGATTCGTTGGGTTATAAAGCGTTGGTTGATCTGTTTTAGCATAGTAATCTAGAATCCATTCATTATTATTAGTTAGTGTATACGTCACACGTGCTTGTAATTCTCCTGGAAAACCATTCTCTCCGTCAGGACTCAGATAAGAAAATAATACAGAAACTTGTTCATTGGTTTCTGCTATCTCCGCTTCCCAAATCCTTGACTCAAAGCTTTTTGAACCACCATGCAAAGTATGACCATTTTCTGGAGAAATCGGTAACTGATAGTTATGCTCATCTATTGAAAACGAGCCATGCTTGATTCTTCCCGCAACCCGCCCAATCGTTGCGCCAAAATACATATCTTTCGCCACATATTCTTCCGCAGAATCAAAGCCTAAAATAATATTGCGTTGCTCTCCCTTAACTGTTACGATCAACTCAACGATTCTAGCACCTAAGTTCGTGACTTTCATCGTCAAACCATTATCATTCGTAAGCGAATACAAAATAGCGTTTTCTCCAAATTTTTGATTACTGATATTCAATACTGTCATCTCTCTTTCGTTTGAAATCAATTTTTCAATTGAGTAACTAAAACTATTTTATCATCTTTCACAGCATTAATTTCTTTAAACTTCATTTTAAACGACTTTTGTTTAGATTTACAATTTTTTTGTCACGTTGCACTTATAACAACTAATAACTTTCCTCCCCTAAAACCCTAGATGACTTTTTTTATTTTTAAACAAACAATAGAAAAGAGCGAAACAAAACTAAAGATCAGTTTTGCTTCACTCTCTAGACCTGAATAAACAATAGTCACAGTTCGCTGGGCGCTAAACACTTCGGCCTAGCTTCGTTAAATGTTATGATTTTTTTAATTTTCGTGTAATCAATTTTTCAAGCTCGACAACTATAAACACAACAACTCCAGAAAGTAAGGCCAATTTTATATACGGCCAACCGATCGTTGCTGTTCCGAGTGCTAGATGTATGATCGGTGTATAGATCAACAAAGCTTGCAAAATGACTAGAATTAGCAAGGACAACCACAATACTTTATTTGCCAATATACTTTTATTGATCGAAAATCGATAAATTTCCCGACAATTAATCATATAGAAAACTTGACCAAACACGATTGTAGTAATCAATGTCGTTTGCATAACTGCTTCTGATGCATGGCGACCTTCTAAAAATCCATTGACTAAAAAACCTAAAGCAGCTAATAAAAGTGAGACGTAAACGATACGAAAAACAGCATATCGATCTAAAATGTTTTCCTTTGGATCACGAGGTGGCTGATTCATGCCATTTTTTGCTAACGGTTCAAACCCTAAAGCAAAGGACAATGTGATTGTAGTCACCATATTCAGCCATAAAATTTGGACAGAGGTCAACGGTAGTGGTCTATCTAATAACAAGGAAACAACTACTAACAGACCTTGCGCAAAAGCCGTTGGTAAAGAAAAATAAATTGTTTTTTTCAAATTCTCGTAAACGCGTCGACCTTCTCTAATCGCAACAGTGATCGTTGCGAAGTTATCATCTGCTAAAACCATATCAGCCGCATCTTTCGTTACCTCTGTTCCTTTGATTCCCATAGCGATACCAATATCTGCTTGTTTAAGCGCTGGAGCGTCATTGACGCCATCTCCAGTCATCCCGACAATTTGCCCATTGCTTTGAATAGCGTTAACTAAACGTAGTTTATGCTCTGGTGTTGTTCTAGCATACACATCGTTCGATAGAACAACCTTTGCTAATTCTTCATCACTAAGCTGTTCAATGTCTTGGCCTACTAAAGCATTTTGATAGTTTTCAAGACCAATTTCTTTGGCTATGGCCACTGCAGTATCTTTGTGATCACCTGTAATCATTTTTACTGAAATACCTGCTTGTTGACTGATTCGAACGGCTTCGATCGCTTCTTTTTTTGGAGGATCGATGATCCCAAATAAACCAGCCAGGATCATGCCACTGTGTAAATCTTCGTGGGCAAGTGTTGTTTGTGCTTGCGTGACTTCTTTAAAAGCAGCCGCTAAAATTCGTTGTCCTTTTCTTGCTTGTTGGCTGATTTTTTGCTGCCAATAGTCTTCATCAAACGTTTCCGTATTATCATCAGAAAGTTGATAATCGACCATATTTAGCAAAACATCTGGCGCACCTTTTAAATAAATGTAACGTTTACCTTGAATATCTACTAGTGTCGCCATATATTTATACGTTGAATCAAACGGAATTTTACTAATATCATGCTCTTCTTCTACAAGAGCCATATGATTAGCCCAATCCAGTAAAGCACCTTCAGTTGGATTGCCGATCACTTCTCTCACGCCATTTTTATATGTAATTTTTGTATCATTACAATACGAAGCGATTTCTGCCATTTTTCTCAAGGACTGATCTTGTTCAACTTGACGCATAGTCTCTGATTCAGCACCATTGACGGTGGTATCGATTGTTTCTTTTGATGTAACAAGTGCTACAACTTCCATCTCATTTTTTGTCAGCGTTCCAGTTTTATCAGAACAGATGACGCCCATGCTGCCTAATGTTTCAACGGCTGGCATCTTTTTGATGATCGCGTGTTGACGAGCCATTCTGGTGACACCGACTGATAAAA
This sequence comes from Noctuana haematospila, assembly GCA_018231265.1. NCBI lineage: Eukaryota > Metazoa > Arthropoda > Insecta > Lepidoptera > Hesperiidae > Noctuana > Noctuana haematospila. Next base: position 589 of record DWQL01000700.1, on the reverse strand, counting down.
TAATGGATAATACAGCCGGTAATCCTTCCGGCACAGCTGAAACAGCTAAAGCAATCATTGAAGAAAGTAATTCACTAGCCGATAAATCCCGGAAAAATAAACTGAATAGGACCAGAAAAATGATCAAAGCCATTAAAAATAGAAAGATTTGTTTATTTAACTGTTTCATCTTTTTGATCAATGGTGTCTCGTTACTACCTACATTTTTCAAATGCTGATTAATCTTTCCAATCTCAGTTTGATCACCAATTTGAACCACGATCCCTTTACCTGTTCCACTATTGATCAAGGTACCTGAATAAGCCATATTGGTGTGATCACCTAAATCTGCATCTTCTTGAAGTGTTTGATTATTTTTCTCAACAGGCGTTGACTCACCAGTTAACATCGCTTCATCAATCACTAAATTATAGGCTTCAATTACGCGAAGATCTGCTGGCACAATATCACCTGGACTTAAATAGACAATATCGCCTGGAACTAAAGTTTCTGCTTTAACCGTTTCTTTTTCACCTTCCACTAATACAACTGCTTCTGAACTCATCATCGAAGTTAGACTTTCTAAAGAATCGGATGCTTTCGCTTCTTG
>DWQL01000699.1:0-13819 GCA_018231265.1 Noctuana haematospila | reverse complement strand
GTTCGCCGGGGCAGCTAGTATATTATATTTTTATCATTCTATCAGTCGCTACTATGTAGGTATGTGATGGCACAATTTATTAATTACGCAATACTACTCTCCGGTCACGCACCGCCGTCGGTACTTATGCAAATAATACATATTATAATCCACACGATTGTGAAACAATGATCTTCATCTCTTAGCAGTTCTCTTTATTAGGTAGGTATATATATTATGTCAGTCTTTGCCTTATACGCCTACATCATTTTATGCTTCAGTGGCGAGCACCGGCTTACTGTTGAGAGATATTAATATAAGATTATATATTTTTCTAATTATGTTATTATGCGATGAACACAATCTTCATATATATAATTTTAATTTGTAAGTAGGTACCTAGTCTACTTAATGATTACTGTAAGCTTCTATTGCTAAGTATAATATAGGTACAATATAGGTACATTAAATAAATAAATAAATGCCTAATAATTACATTCCTATCGCATCTGAATAGGACAACAGAACAGACCTGAACAGTAAAAAATAGCTTTATATTTTACTAAAATTGGTCTGTCTGGATTGATTTACCTATTTGATTTTCATACTTCCTGCGTTAACGTAAGTACCTACTACCTAATAGAAATTGTAAGAAATTTGTTTGGTACACATTCAATGCGATAACATTATCTTGCTACCTAAAATAGTTATCAAGATTTAAATAATAATGTTTTATTAAATGAATTGAATAAATAATTGTATACATAATATAGTTTTATTTTATTATTCTCCGAATGTTATCCGTCTGCATCAGTCTCGGTAGATTGTAGAAATCAAGGAGCCGAAACGTGAATCGTTATCTAAAGTAGATAACCGCTCAAATCTTGATGTCCACAAACTCAATATAAGTACCTAGGTATATAGGTATATACAAAAATCTGGGTTCAAGTCATGATAATCCTAACACTTAGGGCAATAAATATTACTGACGTAGGTACAATATCCTTGAACGACTTTTGATAAGATAAAACTTTTCGGTTTTATAAATTAAAACATTGATGATAATAGGTATTAAACATTTTGAATGGGCATAGATACCTTAGATTAATCATCTAAACCGGTGAGATGATAGGCAAGCGTATTGTTGGTCTATTAGGTAGATACCTACCTACATATAAAGATTTTTCAAATTTTATTCAATTTTATGGAAAAAGTTATAATAATTATGATTGTAAAATTAAATAAATAGCTTAAAGATAATAAAACAAATTTTATTTCTTTATAGGTGATGTTATAGTAGGTACCTAAATATAATTTAAAATAACGCTACTTCATTTATCGGATTAATCATTTCATCAAAATTTGCCTTTATGCTCAAAAAAATATTTTTGAAAATTTAAACTATTTCACAAAAATGCTAAGCTCGCATAATCTAGTTACTACTTGACATTATAATTATATTTTGAATCTAAAACCAACATAATTTATAACAATAGGTAATACCTAATGTTTATTGCATTTTTCCACTCGTCGTAGGTATTAATTGCCGCTAAATATACTAACTCTAAATAGGTAGCTAGGTACCTACTCTGCTAAATGTACGTAGGTACATTCTTGTACGTTAGACGGAAAAACTAATTATCTCATATACCTATCTCGACATTTCCCGTTTTTTTTCGTGCCGTACACAATTCTATAGGTATGGTAAAGTGTTTGACATTATGAAAATTACTTAACGATATAGGAATGGAAGCTTAAGATCACAAGACACTGGTAACACTGATAGAGATGCTGCGCAGGTGAAACAAAATTTCATAATGTTTATTTCCTGTTAGTTCGTGAAGATAAAATTACCTACATGTGAAACAAAAATAGATTAGTCGATGCATTTACGGAATGTGGAAAAATTTAATATCTAAGAAATAGTTACCAAACTAGCTTACATTAAAATACTCACTAATAACTCTAGTTTGGTTAGTTACAACTTCGAAGGTCTCCCCGAATATTATTTTTATCACTACAACTTTATAAGATTAATCCGTTAGCTTCATCAATATCTGCACCAAAAAACTGAAAACACTACAAATAACTAAACGTTAATCTATTTCACCTCCACAGATTCCTTGGTTAGCGGCCAACAAATAATGTTATTCAAACCTATAGTTATCACCTACTATCAGGGCAAAATAATTAAAGGGCATACAGCATTAATTTATATAAAGTAATACGTACTCATACATCGCTTGATATCACACACTGATATTACACAATGTTGATAACTCGTTCCGGTCTCTCATATTAGGTACCAAACATAACCTCAAAACGTCAACAGAGTACTTATCTTATTCACATTTTGTTTATTTTGTCAAATCTACACTTACTATAACAATCATTGCGTCGTTCCCCTTTCTAGCTATTCTGAACACTTCACACACACACGCGTACATTTGCAACGTGAATAATGCATCTATCGTAGCGTCAGCGTATAGTTGTCGCATGCATAATAGTTTTACTGGATCGTAGCACAGCTTCTTAATTCACTAGGTGAACGCGCGCTCGTCGTATAATATGACCACTGGGGTAGTAATTGATGAATCCACTGTTTTGTCAGAGGAGACCGCCATGCCCAATTAGTACAATTTACAATCGCACACAATACACTGCCAACATATGCGCTGACGGCATCGAAACAAGTTGGTCGCGTTCACGTTATGATTCTCTCGCGGGCCGCGGGAGCCGCTGCGTTCGCGCTTCAATATGAGTCTCACGCACACAAGTGCGACCATCCTCAGAACGCGGCACACAGCACCGCGTATTATTAGGTATGTGATGATTCTACTTCGGCTTGCTTCAGTACGCGCACAGCTGATAAATGTCTGTTATCAACTTAATCCAACAAAGACTTGCTTACTAGACATTACGTATTGTATGGGAATCGTGCACATCATCAATTTTAATTTTATTCAATCAACATACAAAATAAGTAAAATTACAGTAACAGCCCTGAGTAAGTAAGTATTGATTAATCGTAGATGGTTACAAACTCAAAAAAACTACAATTATTATAGGTTATGTTTGACAAAATTATCACCAACACTAACTCAAACACCATAGGTATAATAATTATTATGTGCGATTTATCATTGAGGAGTTCTATTATGTAACTTCGTAGACCAAGATCAATAATCTTGGGTAACCTTGACTCGTATTGCTTAAAATTGATTTATATTTAACTATTACATAAATATTTATACTCCGAATGTGGCAGTACTTACGAATGTAAGGCTTTAGTACAGTATCACCTAAGAATTTATTTATATCGACGACAGTCAATCATCAGGAAATTGGATTTTGGAAGCTGTAAACAAATTAGGGACCTCTTTTAATCAAATAAAATCATCGTTAAAAAACCTTATCACAAAAAGCTCATCACAATAATATCCCTCTAAGATAAACAGGTTGCCCATCGATCGTTTTCACATTCGTCTTTACATAATAAAACCGTTTCTAATTTGTGTTTTTTTTAAATATAAATGTATTAGGCATAGGTAGGTACTTTGTTTCTATAAGTCTACGATCAAATTTCAAGTTTAGTAGTGCTTTAGTTTACACTTCTACATACCTACTAAGAGACAGGAAGAGGACTTCGAAACAATTAAATCCGAGAATTTGGATGTCCACTAAAACAGAATAAAGCAGATTGCATATTGAAGCAGAGAAGCAGAAAAAGTCCAATAAAGCATATTGAGATCATTCGCCTGTCACTCCCTAAGAATTAAGGTGGTCGCCACAAACATATTATCTGGCAGTACCGGTATGGTAAGGGCGGACATCCCTACCTACATTCGAACTCTATAATAAACATAATATCTTTAACCGTAAAGACAGGCTATTTTAGTCTGCAAGGTGTTTGCAACAGTGTTCTAAAAAACTAATGCACATAGACTCTTTAAAAATGCAATGTCCTCACTTAATATACGAGTAGGTACATTGAATGACTAAGACGATTATGCTTGAAATAGATGAGGTATAGACTACAAATAAAAATCTAATAAAAGACCTCATACACTTATATTTTTACCTCATGCATATGAATATCCTATCTAGCTAGTCTCATCTGGTCAATTTATTTAAATATAGATAAAAGTGTTGCGTTATAAAAATAAAACATTAGTGTGAAATATAATTAATATGTAAATTGTATTATTAAACGCTTAAAAGTGTGTTTATAGTATCTATTAAAACGTGTAACGTTTTATTCATCATTTTTATCCTAATTGGCAACAACTTAATGTATTTCGGGTTACATAAGTAATATAATCAATTCATAAAAAGAATACCTACCTATGTCATATATCCATTATAGAGTTATTCATTTTAAAGTGACTCATTTTACTTTCTTTTAGTGTCTATTAAACTTAAATTATTAGAGATTTAGGTATATACCTAATAGGTATCATTTTACTCATATTTGCTATGCACAAAACATTATACATATATTTACGTTGCATAAAGTTTCCTTTGTAAAACCTACATGTAAATACCTAATTTTAATACTGAAATTAAATTAAAATAGACTTTAAATATTTGAAAAGGATTTCAGTCAACAATATTACATTAAGAACGATTAATTTTAGAAACGCTAAGTTTATAAACAATTTAGGTGTGTCTTTATATACATTAAAATATTCAAAAGGAAATCTAAAAGTAATTGTAGCGTAGCACAACAATCATAAATGGTTTAGTTAGATAAAGTTGTGGCGCAACTCTGTTAGGCTCCATCTGCCTACTCGTATGTGCGATTAGTGCTTAAGTAACCAAAAAGCAATCTCATTTTATTGGAAATTGCAAAACTGGTTTCTTCTTGTCATGTGCCAATATTCACCTTTGACGGATGAACAAGTCTTTTGTCGGTGAGTCGGCTGCGTTGTGGCTTGCGACGGCATCGATTATAAGTAAAATTAGAATAACTGGACGTTTGCCCGTTGCGCGAGCAGCAAATAGTACTAGGGCATGCGACCAATAGTAGCAACCGCGAATACATGTAATGTTGTCAATACAGACACACTTCGACGGCCATTTTTAATAACTACCATTTTCAAACCTTCAAGGCAATTAAACTTCAACGAGAGAACTTTAAAAGATAGGTACCTGTATTTTATACTTTTGCACCCAAGTGCACCCATGCCACCGCTAATAGAATTCGTATCTGCATTTTCTTCAAGTGAAGGCCAGTTACCTACGGAGAAACGATATGCAGACCGTCAAAATGAAAGCTTGACAAAATAACTTTCCGCAAGCTTCAACACCGTACGATAACTTTACAAATTAGCTAATACTTGTCACTCGTTTTTCATGCCAAATCTTTATGTAATTGAACTAATTGATGTAATATTTTGAATTGGTCGTCCGCGTCAAAGCATGCGTAAAAGTTTTTTGTTCACGCCCACTGATCGTAGTCCGGAGATCGTTGAGAGTTAATCGTGGCGAAGCTTTTGCCTTTCATTCTGTTTGAAGGTTTTAGTAATGCAGGCATTATTCAGGAATCTAAAATTTTCCTATATATACCTACATTTCTACCGTGTTGAAAGGATAGAAAATTCACGTTTGAAAAACATTTTGGCTAGAACAGACAAGAACATTACATTGATTGGAATTCCGTTTTTATTATTAAATAACATTTATTAAACAAAGAAAGAAAATAGTAAAAAAACAGTATAATAATTGTCCTCATCTCATACATCTACAATACTATCATTGACGACGTCACAGCGTGACGCCTTGTGGATGGATCAATGAGAAATTTTCACGTGAAAAGCGGATGACGTAACGGTAAATATTGTACGCAATGGCTGGATTTGACCCTTGCGTTCCTGACGGTTGAGGTAACATTAAAATGAACACACCCATTATTAAAATGGTGATATAATATGACGTCAAGCTACGTTGTATTGTAAGCTTTACCAGGGTTTTTTTAGATGGTTCTTTTTATTATAGTTTTTGTTATCATTCGATTTCTGTCCTACTTTATTAAAAAATCTTATACATAAATTAGTCAGAACTTTTAAGTTATTCACTTACATAAGTGGTATTATGTGCCTACCTATGACATGAATCTAACCACTAAGCTCTTATAGAAAAAAAATATACAAAAAACCTAACACTTAAAATTAAAAAAATACACTTCAGTAGGTGTACTCTTAATTTTTAAAAGGTTTTATTTTGTTTTATTTTTAATTTTTATTATCAACGAGTCATTAATGCGTATTGCATAATTATAACGAGTATTTGAGAATTGTAAAACGAGTGAGACTATAAAATCACATCAAAGCATACAGCCTGGGTGAGCTCGAACCGCGCTATAGATGTCCGCGAGTGACGATGGACACAATCAATGCGGAAACAGTTCGCAGCGGCGAATGGGAGCGGGATGCGGCGGGACGCAAGCCGCGCCGCGCCGTCACCGCTGCATTTGTCTCCGACCAACATGCACACCCAATTCCTCATTTAAAATTAGTCTATTTACCTCCCGTAATAAATATAGTGATAGGCAAGGAAAATTTCAGTACCGACACTTTCCCTTTCTACAACTCGCTTCAATTCATTTTATTCTTACAATTATTTTTTAAGTACTAATACTCGTAGTTAAAAACTCAAGTTCACTGCAATGACTATGAAATGAAAGCACAGTTTCAGCAAAACGACAAATCCGCCCGATACCATTGTAGCCCTCGTAACTGGCCATGAAGTACGAGTAGCATGAGTATGCCTCCACATTTAACCTCAGATAAACTTTCTGTTTGGGTGACCAGGGGTTGCAGTGCCTTAATAGCAGGTAGTCTCAATGCTCGATAGCTATTCATAAAAGATAAAAAGTGTAAAATGAATTGGATTTTAGTCAATCGATTCAATTGAGCTTTAATGCGATTTAACATTTTAATTTTTTTTTTTGGATATGATTCTTGAAACTAAAATTGTTTTACTGTTATCAAAAACATTGTACTTTACTTGCATAGTCTAGTTAAATTGCAAAAAAAATAGTAGACGGGGTGAGTTTGATCTTGACTTCATGGTGTCTGGATATTTCAATCTATAACTGTAGACTGCAAATTCATGTCGCGAGCAGCTATTTTAGGTCTTGAAATCGGCGAATGGTTACGCAATACGTTAGACTGTCAGTAGGCATAATAACATGAAATCTGAATATTATATATAGAATTATAGCTGTAGCTTAATATTCCAATATTTAAAAAAAAAATCTTTTACAAAATCATAGTAAGTGAATAAATTTCACTTATATAGATATATGTAGGTATACCAGTGATAATGTTTTTAGAATACAAAGTATATTTCATAAAATTTACAGAAGCATTATGTTACGAAAGCTTTTAAGCTGATACAGAAGTTACAGATCGGATGCACGCGGACAACGGCGGCGCGGGCTTACAAAAGCTCCGCTCCGTAGCTCCGTACTAGCGATTCCGTTAGCGCAGGCTCGGGCGGGCGGCGGCGAGGTGGCGGCGGCGGGCGGGCCGTGGGAGGTACCGTTAGTGACGTCATATGCGTGACGTCGCAACCGTGACGTCAGACGGCGCGATATAGCCACCAGCCTCGGCGGCGGCGGCCTCAGTATCGCACCGCCCGTCCGCCAGCGCGTACTTCCGCGCGCCCCTTCGCGATAACTTAGACTGACTGACTGTGAGTGAGTGCGCGTGCAGTGAGTGGAATGTGCTCGGCCGCATGAGGATCCTGCTAAGCGAACTGGGACTATCTGGCGCGTGCCTGAGCCTGACCCTGGAGCCGTGCGCCTCCTCCTTGGATCCCGCCAAGCCTGCGCCAGGTCAGCGCCCGCACGACGATACGCGTTCTTCTACTTCTGTGTTTATTTTCGCTTTCGTTGTGTAGAACCTTTGGGTGTTGTAGACTCTGTGTGGAACTGTCGTGACGATGGCCATCGGCTAGAATGCGAGGTGCGTTACTGACGCCCTCCAGCCAACACTGCGGCCTTAGACAATTCCATAGCACACGTACGTACCCTCCCCTTTTATTTCTTTTATTTTTTTTAAGTCTGCTATTTATTTATGTTTATAATTTAAGTTTTATTACGTTTACCTACGTATTTTTTCCTAACGCTATAAAAGTTAAGTTAAAGTTACTCCAAGCACGATAAGCTTTAAAGCTTTAAACTTTTTAATAAAATCTATTTTGAGCTTTTACCTATACCTACATAATAATTTTTTTTACTATCGTAAGTAAAAATGTTTTAATGAAATGTAGAGCTTTCAAGAATATTCGCAGAAGGTGCTGACAAAAGTTTTTTATAAATAAGATGGAGCAGGAAAATAAAAGTGACGCGTTTAAATCTTTTGAACGTACAATTTACATGGTTGTTTGTGAACATTGAAAGAAAAGTATGGGGCACAAACTGAATATACCTATGAAATGTTTTTAAATAAAAATTTAATAAATAAATATTAAATAATACGTAGAAATAAATTAGGTATGTGAACTAATAATGAAATTATAAAAGCTATAGAATGGAAAAATAGGCTCACTTCTTATTGATTCAAGTCTCAAGAAACCTTCTTCAAAGTTCCGTATAATTAATTAGCACCTCAATTAATCGTGTGTGAAAAACATACATCTCGTAAAATATGTACTTTTACTATATAATTTTTTTTCGAAACAGATAGTCCTATTACAAATAAAGAACCGGTAATAAGGAACAAGTAGTTTTAAAATAGATAGGGACAAATCGATAGGCAATTAATTGCGTCTGTAGGTGTAGTAGTGAAATTTTTTTGAAAGTTCTATAAACACATACACATACCTATACCGGTAACACACGAATAAAAACACGTTCTCGATGCATCTCTGTGTATACAAAAACATAATTCAAAGTGTAATTAATATCTAATGCGGGCTTAAACAAAGATTGATCGAAGAGGTTGGCGTGGCGGAGTTAATTTTGTTTTTGTTTTGCTCGGGGCGAGTTAGGTAACTCTAGTATAATATGGGATGGTGTCGCGATCGCCTCCGGTGAGCCGATGGCCTCAACCAAACTGCCTGCCACTTGCCCAATCGGCTGTCGCAACCGGCAGACGTAGCTTGCACCTGCCGAGATGTGCCTCTGCCTCTGCAAATTACCGATCATCGCAAAACATCATATTGTAACATATTCTTTCTTTGTACTTTCAATTTGACTCTACAATAATTGTTGGACGATACAACATAAATTGTTAGGTATTAAAAGTAATGAAGACAATGTAACCCCTATATTACGATTTTTACTCGAAGATAAAAGTGTTCCGTTTAGGAAACTACGTTTTTAAAAGTAAAATAAATCACAATTTGGTTCTATCTATAATATAGAATAGCATCTAAGTAAAGAGTATCTAACTAGATAATTATTTAAAAGATGGACAAGTATATCCACACAAAGCACCCACAACAGCTTACTTTCACTTTTAACAATATTTGAACATCCAATGATATCAATAGAAATATACAACTCAATAGTTATAAAAGAAGATAAAAGTGGTTCCATAAATATAAAAAACACTCGCGGTTCCGTGAGGTAAATTAAACTTTTATTTTATGCTCGCACATAAATATATTTAGACGTAGAATGCAAATTAATATTTGAATAGCAAAAAGTAAAAGCTTTTAACGTAATATTTTTAGGCTCCTACATATGACGACCGTGTCTGAAATAGGCAAATAGTTGTTTTGTGGGGAAATATATTGACAGGGAGGCAATAATAAATAGTAGGCGTGTTATCACCCGCGAGCTGGAATGACGTCACGCGGCACAAGCTTACGCTCCCTTTACGTCAGTTTTACTCGCGCGTTATCCTTACTGAGTCTGTTACATTAAATTAATCTAAAATTGTACTTTTAGTCTAGTATAAACTATAATACTACTAACTGAAATGAGGTTACAATTGACGTTACTTAGTCGTTAACCATATAGGTACTTAGTTAATTTTTTTTTATTTTTCCGAGATATACCATGTCTTTGCATTAGCTTATTTACTTTGTAAGTGGTCCTCAATTATTCCTCTATAGAACTACATACCTACTACGGAATATAAAGTACATCCGTATAATCCGTTGATGAGCCATATAATCTTATTTTCTAAGCTCCTAAAATAATCTCAAGTGCATAAAAACAAAAGTATACTAAAAATTCAAAGTAGGTATTAGAATTTTTACGTTGTTTAAATACTGATTATTTCTGTCATTGATAAATAATAATATGATTACTATTGTAACATGTATGTATTGATATTAAGTTATCCTTTTAAGATGGTATATTAATATTTGAATGGTAAGAATGAAGAAACATTCAGTATCTATGGCAGTTATGCAGTTTATAGCGTTTATAGCCATTCATTTCACTCAATTCTACTGCTTTCCGAAGCGGAATTACGTCACAGCGTCTAAAAATATGTGGGTGGTAGGCAGTAAGGGGATGTAGTGGAGCGTCAGACCGACAGCGGCGGCGGCCTCGGCCTCTGCAGCGCCCGTGACGTCACGCACCGCGTTACGTCATTCATCGATCCGCGCCCCGTTTCAAGGACGCCGTTGCTTACCCTAACGGCTGCAAACTTCCTTAAACTTTAAGCTCCTATCGCTGAAAACGTAGACTACAAGTGCACGCTACGTACTCGTAGAGCGCACAAACTGAAACTTTTACTAATAAATCCTCTACTAACTAACTAACTAAGGCACGTACATCGTTATTCTTATCAGTTATCATATTCTTAAGATTATTTTATTTTATTTTATCAACTTATAAGTATTTTTTAAATGTATGAATGGAAATGTTCATTAGATGGCTGTCGTTATCACTCTGATCTGACTGTTTTTCGCAAAATGTGTGAAATTATTTAACAATCACTGCTTTTACTAAACGTGCCGCCAAAACACAAATCACGACTGGGTGTCCATTATTCAGAGATAAAGTTGATAAATTCAAATTTATTCGTATAAAGCTCTATAATGCTCTTAAATACCTACGCATAGCTGCTACAAGACAGACATCAAGGTCGTCTGAATCTTTGGTCAACTAATTAAAAGCAAAATTATCTTAAATATGACTGCCTTCTTGGAAAAATCTTTTAAAACGATCTTCGATTACAAACATATATGAACAAACAGTATTCGTAATCAGGGTACATTACTCATATTAAGTACTTAAAACAATTATAATATGTACGAATATTTATATTTTTATCTACGACTACGTACCTACATGTTCCTACACTTACCTACCTACATAAACCAAAATTTGGATATAGACAAAAAAGCTCTACGAGCTAATTTGAAATTTTACAACTTTACTATGCAGTTGTTTTTTATAATAACTAACACATACCTATTTTGTTATCTATATAATAATATGTACTTAATACAAAACGAATCTTAGTTATGTGGATTTAAACTCGACCAAAATAGTGAAATTCGGGTCCAAAGCTCTACTTAACTAAGGAGACGTATTATATAACCTCTCATTCTATTGGTAGGTACAGATAACGAAAACAAAAGTGAATACTGATATAAAACAAGAAAATGTAACAAATAAAACATGGTTGGAATCTAACTTATGCATATTTTTTATAAAGGAAATATGGTGCCTGGCGTGCCGAATACTAATCGAGCGACACCCGTCTCGCATCTACGAATAACCAGTTTTGCTTTTGACCAAATACTGATCAACATTCAAACTTACATATACATGTAAAAAGATACATTTAAAAAATGTCTGCTCAGATATTATAATTGCTTTGGAATATATAAATAACTTTTACGTAAGAAAATAGGGATTAGTTCAAAATTTAGAACTATTTATTTTATTATTTCAATAAAACGTACCTATGTTGTAAAAACCTTGTGCTTTGTATCGAACTTTGTATTGGACCAGTAAGGTAAGAAAAACCTCACGCCTACGTCTAGTGGAAGGCCGGTAGAAGTGCTTATTTTGGTCTAGTAGAGTATAGTGAGCATAAGGGTGTACAAAATAGTAGAAACACCCAAGCTGCTTACCGAGTTATTCTAGGAATCAGTGCAGTTCACAAAGCCCGCACAGTTTCCAAAGTTTTGTAAACAATTGATGTGATGACGTAAATTTTATGAGCACTGTTAGAAATTCGAGGCCCTGTCGCGTCAGAGGGCTGACGTGATCTGACGTCACACGCACGCCTCCCTCGGCCTTGCGCCATCCGCTCACAGCTGACCGTTTCGTTACGTTATCCCGATAAACCATATCGATTTTCGGACTCAACTTGGATGAAATTAATAGGCCTAAACATGCCTTTTTTTGTTCCATTTCATAATAAATATCTTATTAGGTTAGCCTTCAGTTCAGGGGATAGTGCATTTATTTACGACCTCTATCCATTTATCTATTTACGCATGACCTTTATGACCTACTATGACCTTTTAACATTAGATGGTATGCATGCTCGTTAGGTACCTACTAGTTAGTCACATTATAATTTATATTTAGGAAATTAAGCTTTTTAAGAAAAAAATTATATCTACGAATTAAACTTTTTTCAGGACTTCATTTTGATACTCATTTCCTTCCTTCCATTATAAGCAATAACGTCTTCGCAGGCTTAACTACCTGTATCTTTCTAGTGTACTAATAGGTATATATCGCATTAATTTCCTTACTAAGCAAGGCAAGGCACGAGCCTACAAATTACCAATGTAAAAGTAAAGCAGACACAGTTAATCCATTATTCATTTACCTTGCAAACATGCGACTAAGCAATGTGGTCTGTGCATACATTGAACCACGCAGGTATTTGAAGCATATTACGTTTACTCGTCATTATTCGTCACCGCTATAAAATATTAATCGTTTCTCCTACGCAAAAACGCTGCGATTACCAACGTCACTAATGAAAATATAGTTATCTAAACTGTATCTATAGACTAGAAGAAATCAATTTTAAGAGTTATGAAGCACAAGGTACTGTTCAGAAGTCCATACCGCCCTCTAGGAGCTCTAATAAAAACTAACAACACAAAACACAACTGTAACAAGCAAGGGTATGCCGCAGAACAACCCCAAATAAGCTTCGGGAGTTTACTCATAGGTGGAGTTAGTGTTCTGTGTGGAAAAGTGGAAAATTTACGCGTACTATTAGTGTCATAGAAAAATGTTAGGGTGAGCGGGTGCGCAGTATTCACAAGAATACTTCTCCGCATAAACATGAACTGTCAGATCTCAGGTACATTATGTAGACACCACCATGCGGCATAGGGTGTTTAAAAAAATACCGAAAATAATATTCTTCTTGTAAGTAATAAAGTCTTTCTAAATAAAACTACATTAATACGTGAAGAGAAAACTTTGGATCGCTTTTTACGCTTTTCACGGCGCACGGAGAAATCTGAGATATTTGATAATTAAAGTTCATGGTGGAGTAGAAGTGCAGAATGATAAAATTTATATATATACCATATTGTTATGCGTTACAAAACTGTAATAGTTGCACCACTTTTGCTAATAAATTGCGCTACATGTTATTGAAACTATTTAAATCGTAATTAAGGTGACCTCTAGTATAAATAAAAATGAATTGTTAAATTTCTTGCCAATCGCAAAACTCGAGAAACGCTAAATCGGTTAAGCTTTTATACATTTACTTGATGAAGAAACGCTGAATCGGTTAAGCTTTTATATGTACATTTACTAGATGGTGATGCATTCATTGGCTTGCCAGATTCGGATAGATAAAATTTTAAAATTAACAAAGTTATCTTCTTTTGTACCGACTTTAAAAAAAAGGAGGAGGTTCTCAATTCGACTGTATTTTTTTTTATG
>DWQL01000698.1:0-13823 GCA_018231265.1 Noctuana haematospila | reverse complement strand
GGGAGAAGTTACTCCATTTTTTAAGCTTCCGTCGCGTGTGCAACCTTAATGGTTAAAGCTACACAGAAATCATGTATAACGGAAATGTTCTCCTTAAAATTATATAAAAAATATCCCAAGACAGCATTTATGTCTATCTTTTATGGTTGACCCACAATACACGTGTAATCTGCACGTCCTGAGCTGGTTATAGTATACCTACTTTTCATCACGCTACAATAAATAGGAGCAGAGCAGTGAAGGGAAATGTTGAGAATTTTTTTTAAAGCGGGTGAAACCGCGGTCCACAACTAGTCACAAATAAATTAATAAAGTTATTCGGTTAGCTAGTATAATATATCCTAGTATATACAGTGGTGAAGGGACTACACACGTTGATTGGTCTATTTAATTATACATTGACAACTTTAATACTTAATTAGACATAAAATGTAATTATTTTAGAATTGAGAATTTTTTTAATGTCTACCATTCCATTATATTTAAACCTACATAAAATATACAAATATTATGATTGGGCTGTTTATCACAACATAGTAAAAAGAAAAACTATCAAAACCGAAAATATGAAACTAAGTTAACGAAGCCGACATCAAACATATTTTTATAAACCCTACAGAACAATTTTACTATACACTGAACAGGAAATAACCATGTTCAGCAACGGATAAAGTTATATTGGTCTTATAGAGAACTATTCGAAACTTTTTCGAGAACAAGTTACTACTTGTACTTACTTCGCATTTTTCCGAGCGAGATTAGGCGAAAGTTTTATGAGCTACCACCAGAGCTTTTCAACGAGTTATCTACCAAAATTCCAATTCACAACTTTCATTTGGATATGTACGGTATCGCTCCTGCGCACGCTCCAAAAGGAAATTGAATGTGAAATTGAAAATTTTCAAATAGAATATAATTTTTGTGTTCAATACGAAAGCAACTTTGCGGCAATTTATACCTGAACATAACAATTTAACGGTACTTTTTTAAACGGTTTTTGTACATTTATTAATAAGTCTTGTGTACATTATATTAACATTTTTTCTCAGTACAACAGTATTTTAAACCAAACTTTTAATTAAAACCTCACTGTTGTCGACGTAACGAATAATGTGTTAAAATAAAATTGTGTTGACGGTTTCCCTCGAATTGAACTCCTGTTTTCCTTTTGAAATTTCCTCCCTTTATACTGTCAACTTGTAAACAACAGTAATTATTGTAGCTCCCTATCTAATAAAATTTAAGTTCTATTAGTAAGTTTTTATATCAACAGTTTAGTTTAAGACTATGCTTTGATATAAAATAAAATTATTACCTACGTACCTACAGTTTGTTGGTTTTTGTAATGGATCCCCAATTCAGAACTGAACAGAATTAAAATAGGACCAATCCGGATGTACGGAGTATGGTTTACTTTTGGGTACTAGTTATATTGAAAAAAGATCTCGACAGATTAAGTACCTCGTTGTTTTGAAGGCTGTTAAAAAAAAAGAATCTGTCTTAAGAATTATTCAATTTCTTTTGTTTTTGAACGTGCATGACGGTTGCATGACGCAATTCATTGTATTTTCATTGATTTTATTGAATTTGCAAATAACCGAGCAGAGGTCCATATTAAAATTAACCTGAATAAATTGCCCTTGGACAATCTGGGATCAAAAATAGTGACATTCAAACGACACTGTTGCCAGATGTAAACAACTTGATGTATTTGTCGCAGACAGGCTGTTGTATTATTTATTACCCTTGAAGTATACATAAGGTCACTGTTTATCTGAATTTTTAACATCTACTTCCATCTTCGATATGATAAGTGATAGATACCTAACAAAAACTTAAAGGAAAAAAATTCGGAAGGAAAAAACTTTACATATTGTATTCCTTCTATTAGGTTCTATGGGTTGGGTATTCAATAAGCTTTTTACTACAGTAGCCAATAATAAGACTTCCTCATACAGTTAATATGCTTCATAATTTATTAATAATGCTTCTAGAGTTAACAGAGCTATCATTTTGAATGAGCATGACGAATTATTTACTCATTAATTTTTATATTTACATATATATTATAATTATTTATTATGATTTGGATAGTTATTATGCAAAGTTACAATTTAATCAAACTTTACAAATTGGAAAAAAAATTACGGTCAAAGATTCTGTTACATACTTACATAGGTAGGAGTACTGACATACAGGTAGAGCCAATAAAAGCGAGTTAATAAAGAAAAAATGCGTTGACAACATAAGAATTCCAACATATTTTCTTTGGTTGCCGCGTCTAACATGTAATTTACTCTTTCAATTGTAACCAATTAGGAAATCACATAGGTAATTAGCAGATATAGACGTCCAACAGAGATTGGAGAGTAGTTTGTTAAAGTTCGATCTAGAAATAGACTAAATAATTGACTAAGATTTACAGAGTATCTATAGATACATCTTTTGCGTAACATAATAGGGGAATTTCAATAAATATTATCTCATAATAGGTAACATTATCAAACTTTGTTGAACTAGGTACCTATAGGTACTTATAATACTTAATTTAGTAACAATTAACTTTGGAATTTTTCTTTGTTTGATTTTTGTGTAAGGTTTGTGGTCTGTTATGATGAGTGTTCTGTTAACAGCTGGACAGAAATTTAAACAGATAATAATTATATAGACGCTTGTACCAGTCTAAGTGTAGTCTTACTGTCTTTATGGGTGCCTGAGTGCTAACTATTTTTTGTAAATAGAAACAAAGTACCTATCACTATCGTTTCTCTTTCTATCACGAAGTCCTTATTAGGTTAGACATTTTATTCTCGAGTGTTGGGATATTCAAAGGATATTACTATTCAAAGTGGCCAAGTATCAATCATATCAAACTACAACGACAGAGTAGTCGCTATTAATCGAGGTTATGTTAATGGTTGATGTCTTAGCCGTCTTTTAAAGTGGAGGCAGGCCAGGTGAAAGTACGGGCGCGTGAAAATCAGACGTACACGACGTAGACGCTGCGCCGCTTTGCCTTCGGTGTCCTCGCGAGCCGCGCGTCTTAGTGAGGCGGGTACGGATCAAAGCCAAACTACCAAGACAGGGTGTGATATTTGTGATCTTTTGGGGTACTCCGCCTTTTGGGGTAAATCGTAACCTTTCTTTTAATAGGTAAATTTTGTTCAAATACGGCAATTTTTTCTGTTGTGTACGGCAATCCCTTAAATGATCAACGGCAACACTGGCGCGGGTTCTAATGGCTCAGTCCGTCCGTAGTTCCGTACTGTTCACGGTGTAGCGTCTGTTCTGTTATTATCATATGTATAAAGTGTGGTTAATTATAGAATCTAAAAAATAAGTAATTAATGACCATAAAGCGATAAAAAACATCATTTTTGGAAGTAATCGACGATTTCAGAAAGCTAAGTTAGCAACGCACCCTTAAAAGATAAAGATGACACCAAAATAATCTATTTCAATCTAATTCTATTCCAAATTATAAACTATGTATATGCTGCAAAAAAGCGGAATCCTTCTTTGTTATTGTGCTTATGTCCAAGAGAGTGAATATTCAAATAAATTTTGCAATTCGTTATCTGCAAATTCTAGTTCAATTGACTCACTAACTTCCACTATTAACAGATTGGAATTTCAATTGAGCTGCTGAAGCTCAGTTCCCGGGGCACTGGTTTGCAAACTCAGCTCAAACAGAACTGTAATTACTACTTCGTAGGAATGTAGAAATTGCGCAAGCAGACGTAAAGAAATAGAGGATTCAAAGCTTTGTACATACTGTTAAGCTAAATGAAACACTTTCTAACTAAGCTAAATAAATTCTAGGGTGTATTTTGACGGCTTATATAACATTAAAGACTTATTTAGTTACGCGTATAATAACTGACTCTTTTTCATTTATTTTATGTCCCAGATTGTTACCTAACGTTATTCACGTAACGTGTAAAATTAAAAAGATGAAGAGTTTGCGAATAGACTATTTCATTGTTGAGTATCCATCAGAACCAAATATTCCGTTAGTGGTCCAGTACCTACACTCAAACGGCTGATTTATCTTAAATATCTATATCAACCTATAAGCATAAAACTTTGTACAGACGTGTCTCCAGACAAACAGAATCACGAGGAGAGTATTTTTGATAATTCACCATTCATTCTTTTAAATGATTAAATAGAAGAAACAAGCTTTAACGATGACAGGCGCAGCAGAAACCAGTGAATTTAGAAACACAAGATTTTGTACAAGGGTTCTGTATAAGGTAGAAGAGTAACTGATAGGATTTTTAAAAATTTATAAACTGTAACATGTACTTGTTAACTATTACATGTATTTTTATTTGGTCGTCCAGCCAGTCATGTAGTTTATTCTTTCACCTAATAAGCTAATTAGGAAATCATATGACTAGAGGATGTCGAGTTCCAACAGAGGTCCGATAGTCGTTTTACTTGTTTGTCCTTTGCTGGAGTTGGCTCTAGAAATAAACTAAATAATTGCCTAAGATGTATAGACATTAAACTCGTTTACTTTTACCTTTACTTCTTTTGCGTCACATCAAAGCTACCAAACTGCCAGCTACGAATTAGTTTCAGTAATTCCAGTCACAAAAACTATCTGATTGTTTCCGGATGCCAAATTAGTTAAAGTGTAGGTATTGAAAATGTATCTACGACTGGTTTTACTTTAAACATTGACCTAGCGTAAAAATTGCAACCAGTGTTGGCAGACTTTCCCAAATTGATCTGACACTAGGAGGGTAGTTGGAATCCTGCCAATACGAGTTATGCCAAGGTTGTGACGATGGGTAATAACATTCTCAAGTCACGCACCAAATGTAGCTAACGCTGACATGGGATAATGGTGATAAATATGTATCAATTTTCACTTCAGGACGTTATTTGCTGTACTTTCTCCAAAACAAAAGGTAAGATTAACAAATTTCTTCAATGAGGTAGGTACCTAGGTAGGACCTACTCAATATCCAATTAATCTGTATTTATTTATTTTATGTGTCACCTTAATCTAAGGGTTTATTCGAGAATTATCGATCTTTACCACCAAATTTGAACCACCGAAACTTACGCACTTATAGCACAACGGTATAACAACGGTAACTTATAGTCAATGATTCAAAGATTTAGACAAAATAATAGTTTCCAAAAAGCCTTATTGTTTTATCTTGGGAACAAAAAAACGTTTTTTGTACGGAGATAATAAAAATGTAAGATATTTTAATATAGCCTAACCAAAAAGTAATTTGTGTTTGTGACAGGTTTCTCTCAGTCATGTTTATTCCGTGATGTATTTTATTTCATTTAATTTTTAGAATCCCTTTATAACTCTAGTGCGGTTTGATCGGTATACCTAACCGCAAAAGAAAATAATTTTTTTGCTTAAATATGGGTGGTAAAATTTTTTGATTCTACAGAAAACATTCGGTCGCCAGATTTAGATGAGCTAAAGATAAAAATAGTATCTTATATCGGATGGCATTCAAATTTCTGTATTGTGCCGACGTCTGCAAGAATACAAATACATTTTTATTATTTATAAACAATTTCACGAAACAGTTACAAGTTACCAAACTAATACTAACGAATTGGAATAGGTATATTGTGATGCTCTGAGATGGTTTCATGATGGTCTTGTTTTGATTTAAGTAATAAAATCGTACCTATTTGAAAAATGTAAAGATTAATTATTTCCAAAATTAATCGTACTTAAAGAAAAAACACTAGGTAGGTACTGGAAACATATCGCTCATATCGTATGTTTGGATTTAAACCTGCTCATTGTTTCTTTTCTGTTTGACAACTTATAAACTAAGTTTAACAAAGAAATATCCCAAGTTCTCAACAAAGACAATGTTTCATTCAAGAGTGCTGGTGCTATTCGCTCCTATACAAGTTTCAATATCGCCTCTATAAAGATGTAAAACTTTGGAGCATTCGTAAAATCGCGGTTTTTTTAAATCTATATCAGTAATATCTATTGTGTAATGTGGAGAAAATTTATAAAACAATAGTTGATTATCAAAACTGTCAAAACCAATTATTATAAGTGACAATTACGACCCAATAACGCGAAGATTTTAATAGGTAGGTACATACTTACTCTTGGGATTGAAATAGCAGACAGGGGCCCCTGACATCAAACGTACACAACTTCACTTCCCAGGCATCTTTATTGTTTGGGAATATTATATTATTTACGTCATCACATATTTTCTGTATGAATATAAATAGGAAAGTACACCTACACTAATTCGTCAGGTTTCACCGGACGTGTCGCCAGTGACATTTCATTCGATTCATATTTCATATTATGATGGCGTATCGCAGCCGGCGCACGTAGTAATCGAATTCTTTGTATACCTTCTTATTCCAAAATACTTTACGAATACTGTTTGATCAAACATTCGTGTTAACGATATTGCTTTTATTCTCCGTGCTGTTTTCCTTTTATTTTAACCCGGAGAACTTCTGGGAACAAATCTGCACCCAAACTTTGTTCTTTATTCGGAAAAATGGCTTGGCCTTCCGGAAAGTTGCGAGAGTGGTTCATTTTTAAGAGTTTTATATTGTGTTTAGTTTTTAAAACAAAGAACTGAGAAAGTGTACATCAATCATTTAAATAAATTTAAATAATAGGATCGAACCTACGATCATCCCGTAACATAGGAAGTTCATAATAAATTGTCAGAACGGTATAATTGTACACTTATTGTTAACTATAAATCCAGCTTGTAAGAAAGAAGCTTACACTGCTAGAAAACTGATAATGAATTATGAAAAAAACCGACTGAGAAATACGAATTACCGTAATACTTATAAACCTAGGGCTCCCTTTAGCTAGAAGAAGGTTCTAAATTTATCTCAAAAAGCACTTAATAGTTTACTTTGAAGAGTAGATC
The DNA here is from genome assembly GCA_018231265.1 of Noctuana haematospila. NCBI lineage: Eukaryota > Metazoa > Arthropoda > Insecta > Lepidoptera > Hesperiidae > Noctuana > Noctuana haematospila. The sequence goes on along the minus strand of DWQL01000698.1, from coordinate 6,915 downwards.
TCAGGAGTAGTAAGTACTTGTCATTACTCAGTTACACGCAAACAGACCTATGGTTATACAAGTTTACATATACTTAATATGTATGTAGCTAATTAAATTCATAACCCTCCCGCGCCCGTACTTGGCCTAAAAATATCATATATTATGTACGTACCGTGTAACGGACATAATAAAGTAGCCAAAATTAATGTTGACCTCTAAACCGTAATGGATACAATTGCACCAAAATGTGACAGTTCAGCAAACTGACGCCGCACCGTTTGAACGGCTCGATAGTGACACTATGCTAAACAAAATTTCGCCCGAAGCTGGCTCTAAGCTATTTGCAATTGAAATTGTAGCAATCAATCATGTTGCCCCGACCGTGTGGACCATTATACTCGTTTATATCCGTCACCCAATGCCAATGGGCGTACGGTTAATTGATGTAAGATAGCGTTTCGACGTCTCAATAAGATTCTGCAGCGTCATCTCAATCTTAAATAGGTATATTGAATGGGAGACAATTTACTACATCTGCTATTTTATTAATGTCACTATTAATTTAATTGTAATACTATTCCAATCTAATAAGCAGAACCTACGCAATATGTTGTAGTATTTTTAAAAAATAAATTATTACCTACTAGCTTATGCCCGCGGCTTCGTCCGCGTGGATTTTACAATTAATTGGACCAAGTAACGTTGTCTCATACAAACTTTGCCCCTTTTCATATTTCCTTAGGGGTAGAATTTTGGAAAATCCTTTCTTATCGGATGCCTACTTCATACAAAGAACACACCCTCCAAATTTTAAGTCTCTACGATCAGCGGTTTAGACTGTGCGTTGATCCGTCAGTCAGTCATTATTTACTTATTGATTAGTAAGTATATGAGAATTATCTTTTAATTCAATTTAGGTATACCTATACCAGAATACCTGCTTAATTGCCAAACAACCTTTTCTGAAGTAAGTTAATAAATAAAAAGTTATCTAGAAAATGGTTTCCCGTATTGTGATTAAATGCAGTAAAACAAAAGCTGTAAGCACAGTTCAAGTGATTTATATTATTTATTAAAGTAGAATCCTATCCTCCCATTTATTGGCTTGGTGTTAATCGATTCGAGTTAGTCCAATTTCAATCTATTATGCTGTATCAGGTATTTCACAGACTGTATCAATGAACCTTCGTTATAAGCTAATATATTTTGAACATAGTAGAAACACTGCAGTTTATACTTACCTACTTATTGATTTCAATGGTTAAAGTTAACTTAATCAAAACGTTAATGGGGAAGTCTCTGAAGATACATGAAAATGATTAATTCAAAATTAGAAAAGAGGTGTAGAAACTGATTAATTTATTAATAAATGTATTTTTAATTTATAAACATTATTTTTTTCATTTTTTTAAGCTTACTAGCTTATTGGTTATTATTGCTTATGGCTTATTGGTTGGAGCAGTGATAGCTTATTGATTGAATTTAATTATTGATTAGGTCTAATCTCGATCCCAAAACGCATTTAGTTTTTTAATATATGCAAACGTATGACTATGGCCAAATGATTATTCATTATTCATATCTTAGAGTGAAATTATTAATGCTTTAATGACTATGATTATTTGAACGGATGTTACGAGTAAACCTCTGTTTTTCCTTACTTACCTTCTAAATTCATCTTTTAGCACATTACCTCTATAAAGCTCGGTATTAAAAGAGCTAAGAACGACACGTGATGAACTTAATAAGGAAGGCAACAGAGATAATTGGATTTATTGGTCAGAGCGAAAGATATAGGTAAATCAAAAACCGATAATCTAATCACTGAGCCGTGTGACGGCGCATCCATCGAACGGAAGCCGGTAACGTGGAATACGTAGGTAAACCGGGACAGGATAAACTGATTATTTGCTATTGCGACGGTTAAAGTACAGAGTAAAATTTAAGTTAAACGTAGGTATAATGGATAGAAAGGCAGAACGACTCGCATTAGATTTCATAATTGTTTTTTAATAACTTAAAAATTATGATAGTCTTCAATACTATGATAGATCTATATAGATCTATATAGATCTATATTCAATACTATGATAGATCTATATAGATCTATATAGATCTATATTCAATACTATGATAGATCTAGATATTATGATAGATCTTCAATACTAAATGTTAAATCCGTACAACTTATCTTATCTAATCTTATCTTCTCCGTGTTACCTTTCATTTAAATTAAACGGTAAGGAAATTGGTTAGATATTCGAATTAATATAATTGTTAATTAAAAAATTTAATTATAGATTTAATTTCATCTCCTTCTCCTCCACCTACAGTAATTATTAGTCGGTAGGAAAACCTAACTTTGAATAAATACCGCACAATTATTTAATTTACCCGTAGCTTAATACTTACTGAAATAACTTACTGTAGATACCTACTGACATTTTACGCGAGTCTTCCCTTACATAATGAAACAGGAGGAAGGCAACTAAGTGGACAAGAACATTTTATAAATTTGATTAAAAACATAACTTAGAAAAGAAAATTAATACAAGGTTTTTTTTAAATTTCAGGTAATAGTTGAGGGTTTAAAGTAACATTACGTACAATTCTAGTGTTAGAACGAACTATCTACATAAAACTTTATTAGATACATATTTTGAGTTATAATAAATTCGTAGGTGTATACCTATAAAATTTGGTTTTTAAATTTTACTAAAGTTACATATTAATTTAATTATATATAGGTATTCTAGTCCATTAATAAGTATGCGGCAAAGAAACGAGTTCAATCTCTTTTCTTCAATTTACTCAAAATTGAATTATACATATTATATAACCGCCTCCTGAGATAGATGTATGAATATTAACTTTATTTATTTTATACACTATCAGTGTATAAAATAAACATCAACATCAAATAAATTGAACATCAGTTCATCATACATAATAGTGGGCATGACTAACATATTTCAATCAAAGAACTCTCCCGTGAGACGCATCTCATAAGATGCGTCATATGGATGTGGAGCATACTCCAATCTAAAAGAAAATGAAACAAACAAATAACATGGAAATAGTGAATATATAAGATCATTGCAAAATTGGATACCTTTCTTAGAATTATTTTCATTTATTCATCATTATTTTCATTATGTTTCATTCATACAATATGATTCTAGCGAGATACGTATCACCTACATTATATCTATAGTACGATAGGAAGGTGCGGGTGGCAGCCTTTAACTAAGTGTCATAATTCCATTGGCAGTTGTTAACATTTTTATACGACTTCAAAAAAAAGGACAAGGTTCTCAATTCGACTGTACTTTTTTTATATTTGTTACCTCATAACTTTCGACTTCAACGGACAATTTTAAGGTTAAGAATTGGCGGTGTTATGGAGCTACAAAAATACAAAAAAAATTAGAAGTAACATTCATAGACGAATAGACTTCATAAAACTGAACTGACTCCACCCTTTTTTTTAGTGGACTAAGAACTACAAGTTAGACTTTCAATAAGTAACCGTGCTTGTTAGCGTTTTATTATGTGCTGTTCTTTAGAACTAATCGATTATCTGTCCACGTGGCTCAATTTTCTTCGAAGTGTTTTGTATCCATGATCAACGCTATTTAAGAAATTTCCACGCCTTTCACAAGCGTTCGTCTGTGAAATCCCTTCTCAATTTTAATGGCTCACTTTTAGTATTGGAATATCCTTAGATACAAAATTAAATAAGATATACCTATTTAAGTAAAGATTCAAATTTCGTCAATAACAGCGTTTCCTTTTTGTTTCGTTTTCAAATGGCATTAAAATTAAGAACGTCATAATTGTGTAATTGTATTCGTCTCTATATTTGTAGGTATATTATGTAGATAGCCTTCGGTCATCAGTTTTGTTAACTGATTTTGTTACTATGCATTAAACTTGTTCACTTTCAGGTTTCTTTAAAGTTTCATTAGATCAAAGATTTTCTCAAAATCAAAAAAAGTAAATTTTATCGAAGTGTAATTAGTAATTACACTGTAGTGTAATAGTAATGTAAATTAGTAATTATGTAAATATCAAGCATGTATATATCTTAGTCTCTTTAAGTTTATCTGAAAAAGTTATAATAAAGCCTTACCTTAGCCCCTTATTTGATATAAACTTCAAACGTTCTTGTGTAATGAAATGAGTACCTACGGAATAATCAATATTCTTGAAGGCTCTATTAAATTAAGTTGACATAAATTTTCTCAGTCGTAGCGATCGGATATTTTCACACACAATTAAGGTCTTGTTCTTCTAAGCATGCATCTTTAATTATATCAAAGTGAATGTCACGTCTAATAGTAGAGTGAGTTGCGCACACATCGTGGTTTTATATATTCATATTCTACATTGCAATAAAAGTATCTAGATAAAATTTAGTAGGTATAGTTTTAACAAACGTATCATATGTTTGGGATTTAAGTTAGTTGTAGCCAAAATATAATTTAGGTAAAAGAATAGGTATTATACTCGTAAGAGAGATATGAGTTTGAAGCAGCGTCGACCGAAATCAAAGGCTTACCTTTATTAATAATTATGAAGACTAGTCTTACGTTAATGGTTAGTTTTGCGAACATCATAGGCAACAAATGCATCATAAATTAACTACATGAAGCAACTTCAGTATGGTTTTAGCCATTCATTTTTTATTGACTTACCTACATTACCTCCAACTTAGGAAACACTGCAATAATATTGTTTGATTACTCATCATGTTTACCTCAGTGAAATAAAAAATAACAATCGGTTGCATCGTCAAAGGGCCACAAAGTCAGCTGGCAGTGCTGGCACTCGTTTGAAACCATCTGAGGAATCGTCTACGTGTGCGTATGTTTGTTTTCGCCCGTTTTATAGAGCTGACTTTCTGTGCGATATCTTTTTATTTTGATCTTGTGTTGTAAAACTTCAGCATGATCGTAGTTCTTTGTTGTATTTGTGTCAATTAGTGCTAACTTCATAGGTAGGTAGGTATAGCTAACATGTGAAAATTTTATATTGAAAATTGGACCAGGGAAACTTATGTGGCTGTTATATTATTTTGTGTTAAATCGTTTTAGAATTGAACTTAATGAACTGTAAGTCAACGCGCGGTGTAAAGTCATTATAAACCAGGTTATCAAGGTTTGTTCGCGAAGCTTGTCATAATCTGTTATTTAACATGACGAGGGATGACAGGCCGGGCAGCGGCGGGGATTCAGTGTGTAAACACTACGTTTGTACTTGTATGTATTCAAATGGATTATGGGCGCTATTGTAGGGTGCGCGATAAGCGATAACGTTAATTAAACACTGAAGGATTTGTATAATAATACGTATTTAATCACTATAGTTCACCAACCCACACTTGGCCAGCGTGGTTAACTATATGGCCTAAACCCTTCTCAAATTTCAGAGGAGATCCGTGCCTTGCAGTGAGACATCATGGGTTGATGATGAATCACTGATTGATGATGAATCAGCCTTTAAGTTATTTTAAGGAAAAAGTTGACAATTTGAATTGAATTGAAATGTTTAAACTATTTCTTGTTGAACAAGATCTTATACTTGTTAGCACAATTTAAAGCAAAATACCTTTTAGGCTGTTAACAGAGATAAAAGGGACCTTCAATTCTAAATGGAAATTGCCAACAAGAATTTTCAGGCCTTGTAAGTGTTCCAGAACTGATTATAGACATTGCAAACTTTAGATTTCAACTTGTGAATCTTTAAACGAGCAACATCTAACAGTTACTGAAGCAGTTATACGAGTGTACCTAACAGTAATCATAGGTTGCATACGTTTTTTAACTAGTAAATATAAAAAATTAACAAAGCTGTTTGGTCTAATTCCTCAATTTAAAATATATTTCAATGACTTATGTAAAGATATACTTTTGGTACATTTGACTATCAAATAGAAATGATGAGACTAAATGTTATTTTGGTATGTATTGTTTTTTGTATAATACATATTATTATATAGTCTCCATTCCATAGACGCTATACGTACTTACTATATAGACGCTTCCGTGCAACAAATTCTGCGGGTCTTCACACGAACAAATCGAATTCTCGCCGCAACCAAATACTCTGCTCTGTGCTGCTACTCTGCGAAGTGCTACTCTGAACTTATTTTAGAACACGAAGATGTATTCAGAGTAGGTAGACGTGCTATGTCAAAGTTCTTTCTATATCATATACCTACAAGGGGCAGAGATTTCATTGTTTTTTAAAATATTTTTATCTTTTATAAATTGAATTCAAGTTTTTACTCACAGAATAACTTATTAAAAGTCATCACCGTGTTACTTGGATAGGTTTAGTAGGTACTAGACAATTATTACTATTATTTATTATTAAACCAAATTCATTTAAATACTGTCTATAAGACTGACTTTAACTTGAGGTTTGACGAATGCCTTTGGGCTGCAACTACCTCTAAAAATAAATAAAGAAAAAAACCACAGTATTCTAGTACTACTACTGTGACATTTAGCCGATTTAATAAAATAACCAACATTATCAGGACATGCTATTATGATTTCTTTTGTTATATCAAATCTGCCCTTTTTTCATTTCACTCAGTTACACTTTCCCCAAGGCCACCCGTCTACTACCTACATACAAAGATTACAATATGTAAGGGCAACCGAAGAAATGAATTCGCTTTTATATTCCAAATGAGAGCCATTTCAAGAAAGATACAGCAAACAGTGTTTTGTTTCATTCGCTTTTTTGATGTCAAAGAATATTAAATTGGATCGTAATACATTCGCAAACAGCAATTACCTTTTCTTATAAGGAGAGTGGTATTTCTCAAAATACTATAGGTAGAATAATCTGTGTTAGAAAAACGTTTATGATCAACATAATATTAAAGTCCTGATAAACAATGTTTCAATGTGATATTAACAG
>DWQL01000697.1:0-13826 GCA_018231265.1 Noctuana haematospila | reverse complement strand
TGTATGAACTATTTAAGTATTCAACTTAAATAGTTCATACATACACAAATATTGTATTTTAAATTAAAATTATCATGATGTGTAGCAATACTGATTTTGCTTTAAATTTATTTAATTCTAGCTTCTCCCTGTACCTAAGTATAAGATAATTGACACTCTTAATCGAATACCTTCAGCCTTTTTTACACATAAATGTTCCTATTTATAATAATAGGATACTTGTATTACTATAGTTCTTAAATACGTAACTTCATTTCTTTCAGTATTTGGAATTAACGCATGGAATTTTTTTATATCCGGCTGTAGGACGATGAACCTTCGATTTGCGGGTTCATTAATGCAATAAAGGCAACTGTCAGAGCAGAGAGCGTTGGCAGTGCCGAGCTCTGGAGCCTGCCAATTATAACGGTACTAACGCAGTGACTGGTTCGTTTTCTTTGCAATTACATATATGTATAAAAACTATCATCTACGTACGATATATTCATGTAAATGTAAACACGTTTTTATTTTACCCCCTTTATATTAAGTTCACGTCCATATGCACGTGTTTAAGTAATGGAATTATTTAATTCTTTAGAATCTTGGCGACATTTACTTTGAGAGTGACAGAGTTGACCTAACTGAGGTAACGTAACACACACTTGTTTGGATTTGTTGAAATCTTGTCTTAAAATGACGACACATTTTAAGACATTAATAACAATTAACAACCACACCTCAGGAATTGCTTTTAGGATGATGTTATTATGATGACAATGTTAGATGGTAATTCCACAGCTCCAAGTAATTCCAATAGCTCTGGAATGATAAGCATTGATCGCTGAAATATACTATACGAAAACAAAGAACTACTTAACTATTTACATTGATAAAAACGAGTTTTTTGTCAAATGCCACAACAAAGATTTTTCTCATCGACGTACAAACCAGCCGCGTCAGTGAAAAAAAAAACAGGTAAGTTTGGGCATAACAGTATTTCTCAAAAGGAGAGATGCTACAGATATATTTCATTATAAAAGCGGACCCTCGTCCCAAAAAAACAGGAGCACACAAAACGTACAGGTAAGTTTCCCAAATATCACATGCTATTATTATTACCGAACCGCTCTAAATAATCGTAATATTAAAGATTGTAAATGGAGGACGAAGAGAACCGGCTTGGCCGCGACTAGCAAGTTATGTCATAAAATATATTTTATATTGGTCGAGCGAATTAGACATGACTTCGTACTTTCACCGTTGACTTTCTTGGCCGCGTATGCGATAAGACACGAAATACTGGTCTGACTTGTTCTTCAGACCTCTGTCATGTTAAATTGGTATTGTTCAACACTTTTTGAAGCGAGATTTGTGCACCTAATAGAAATAAATACAGCATTCGTCAATGTCAATGTTTCAATAGAAAGTTTATGCCATCTAAATTATTTATCTACATACGTGTATTGTGATTAACGTTGTTTATAATGGAGCGATTTTATCATTTATTTGCAAAACAATTTATCAAGATTTGCTTTAATAATGTATTACAATAATACCTATATTATTTCACGAATATGAGATGGAATGAGTTTTTTCTTACAAAATATGACGTTTTTCCATTGTTAGCTAATTGAAAGACGGCAATAGTACAACGCACATTATACCTACGTTATCAGCGTCTATAAAATAAAACGTGCTTCCAGCAATAAATACTTGTTTTAGATTAATCATATCCGTCCAGGTCGCCTACACTCACGCATTAATAAGCAGGTGTTCATAAATACACATTCTATCGTAAAGTTGCGGCCGTAATTGCTCCGACGCACGATCCCGACTTAACTTAAACATCGACAAAAAATCGAAAGACCGGTTATCCGCTGGCATAAAATGGTTTCGGGGCGTTCCGTGTCATGAATATTCATTTAATTAAACGAACACATACATAAACATAGGCGGAGGAGATTCGTGATGACGCACACTCAACCGAAGACTGTTTTCGGCGTACCTAGTGATGTTTTCCTTTTTCTCTGGCGTCTATTTATAGCGCAGATCAATAACTAATAATACGAGTTCTCGGAATGTACGATGCTGATGCTGAAGCGATTTACTAGAACGCTTTATGAGGGGCAACACTGTAAATTATATGCAAGGCTGTAAAGGCTATCTATATGTTTATATTCTAAACATTTCCATCATATTTTCAATGTTATCTCTTTTTTCCGTGTCCGAATGGTGACGTCGTTATAGAATCGTGCGAAGATCAATAACAGGTCAATGTATAAAATCGGTCATTTTAGTTTGATCTGTTTCTGTAAAAAAAACGCCTATATATATATAATGGCACTTTTTATTTACATTCGTGTCTACATACTTAACCACGTGTAAAGTTTATATGAATTTGTTGAATGATTACATGATGCACAAACAAGTAACCATGCATTATTCAGTATGATCAAACATACTTGAGGCTAAAGAATTATGTAGAATCTATAGAAAATGATGTGACCCCGTTACTCGGATACCGAATTGAAATTTAGATTGTGAAATGATAATAACAAATGTATTTGTCGTCCACAGTGACCTCTGGTTTTTATATCAACCAGTGTGAAGCATAAGTGGTCCATGCATACGCAGATGACGTTCGAACAAACAACCACTGATACTTATCTGAACGTAAAATTAGGGATGCTGATCTCACTTTTTCAACACTATAAGGTTGCCTTTATACTGTAGCAGACAAAGAACTCGAAATCACTAGGATTTTAGTAAGAAAAGAGACATTCAGTTCATTCAGACATGCTCATTCAGTTATGACTTGATGATACTTTAACGATTTGCTCACACAGAAGCATAATGTAAAATGTCAAAATGCGTACCTTGCGTTCTAAAATAATTGTTGTTATACCATTTTTTAATAAAGAAAGGCAAAATTATTGCAGAATAGAAAAAGATCATAATTGTAATGTAAAAACTTGTGATACTTGAAAAGTGCCAGTGTTAGCAGAACGCAGAAATCATAACAAAATACGTCCGATATTTACGTTATACCTACTTCTATTGATATACTCGGAAATTGTCAAGAAAATTTTATGTAGGTTTTATATTTGAACAAATTAGCTACTTACTCATTGTTGAGTATTTAATTTGTTGCTCCTCTTGGACTTAAGCCTACTCAACCGTCGTTTCATTAGCGATACATTTTCAACGTACTCCTTATATACTCGCAACATTTTCCTCAATCCCCAGATCAAGAGCTCCCTTATGTATTCGTGTTATTCGTGGCACATTTAAAAAACATGAAATGGTGGCGTTTCGATGACGACAGTGCTACCTACAAACGTTATTTGGTATTAAAATCATTCGAACGTATCGCGCTACTAATGTCATTGTATGCCTGCTGAATTATATTTATTCGTGAATGGCAAAATGGAATGTGATATTTTTACCTTTTTTATTAATCTCGGTTGATTCGCGTTCTGGAGAGCCACCTGGAAAAAAGGAGAACAGACGTTATAAAAAACTTATATTATGTAGGTACACACGTTAAATTTAGGGTTAATTTTATATGATCATGTACAAAATAGCTCCATTAATATTATACATTAATATAATACATTATACATAAATATTTAAATGATAAGCAAATAAATAGACATAATTTGAATTGGTGGCGACATCAGTCTGTGGATTACTAACACTAACAACGCAAAGCGTTACTTTGTTACGAATTTTTATTAATATCTTTTGTTGTTCTAAAAACAATTTCAAGAATCCTTTTTTTTTACCTACGATAATTATGCTTATAAACATTTTAATATTTTAGCGATTTTATGAAGTAGATAATAGGGTAAAATCATACTATGAACTGTTCCTTAGCGCATTGACTACAGGTTAAACATGACAACCGCGAACCGTTGTAATTTCACTCTACAAATAAAGACTCGCATCAAAAATCTTTCGTCAAAGCAAAGCTTAAATATTTATTCACGGAATATTTCCGAAGCTGACAAGAATGGCGGGCGCGGACCGGTTACAGCAACCTGTTTTAGCGGGTAAAAGGTATGTGAAATAAACAACCTTCTTTCATTATGTTATTCTCCGAACACGCTGATACAATGCTCTCGAGATAAAAAAAGGAAACCATAACATTACAATACAGCGTCAACACAAAAAACTAATGAATGACTAGTCGAGTCGTATTAGTCCCTCTAACAGCATTATAAGAATTGAATGCCATCATGAGGACTATTAATTGTATTACTTAGATATCGCACGAATCTCATTTTTGCATTTCAGATTTATCATTGTTATAAAAGATATGATATCTATTTGTAATTTTTGTATGAACTTATCAATGATAAAATTAATTGGTTGGACCAGTGTACTTAATTAAAATTCGAATTTCAGCGCATTTCTTTGCTTTAATAGGTAGATACTTAGTAGATATGATAATATTAATTTATGGATAGATAGAAATAGAATATTTTTTTATTTGTTCCTATTACAATGGAGTTGTTTATATTTCATATTTTATATTTAATTTTTGTTGTTAATAACCTTGTTGTATTTAAAATATACAAATTCGGTAAAATTATCGTTAATCAATTACATATGAAATAGCATTGATGTACCCAGCCTATCTACGAGTACTTCTTGCATCAGATATATCTTCGCTATGGAAGATTCAACAGACATAGAGCAAAACTCGCTTCTCCAGGTAACTACAAAGAATTATATATGACATCATATATTATAACGTTACCTATCGTCCTTGTGAATAAACATGAATTTCGATTGGTTGATGCTATCTGGTAGCTGCCGAGCTGGCGAGCAGGTGGCCAGAGCGTTGGCATATCAGAACTATCCAGTCCACGCGTATCGTCAACGGCCTGCAGCTGTCAGTTCACTAACCCATAAACTTATGAGCGCAACGGGCTTAATGGCTTTGTAATTCCGCACCCACCCTCTACATTAATGTCGCGCAACAAAAACCTGCCAAGATTACTGCGATAATCATTTGATTTACGAAACATATATGTATATACATGATACAAATAAAGAAGTATATTTTATTTAACAGGAAATTTTTAATCGATCATATAATGTGTGTTGTGAATCGTCACTTTCTTTTCGATTTATCAACGGGGCTGCGTAATTAACGTCGCTTATTAAATATGTATATTTTAACTTTAAAAGCTATTGCAATTGGCCATAAATTATATGAAACATGCTTATAATCATGTCAAACGCCCCCATTGCCTCACATGTTCCTGGATACGATTATCCTTATTTACGTGCGTGCGTACTTCAGTATATACAGTAGGTACGTATGTGTGTGTGATATATGTATGTATGCCATGTACGTATGTTATCCAAATTGGGTAGCAGACTTGCGAGATTCGCAATTAATAAATTGAAAAACCAGATAATGCCTGATATCCATAATTGAAGTGTAGGAGCAAAGTGCCAACCAGCTGGGTAAGATATATCGCTCGTATGGAACCTACTCGAGCGACACCGCTGACATTTCATACGAACCGGTTTGTAAGTTATGCAATAGAAAACATATCCGCTTAATGACATGCAGCGACTGTTGCCTACTTAGCATAATCACCTGTCAATTGTAGTGAAATATGTTAGATCGTGGCTCGTCTATAAAAAACTTATCACTATAAACGCCCACACTTTACATGAATATGCATTGTCATTTATCCTGGTACAGTTATAATAACCTCGATCTTATAAGCCGCCGGTTTGAATGGTTCATTTTCATCCTAACTTTAACTTACAAATGGATTAATTAATAATAATACTTCACCCATACACAATCTGTATTTAAAAGGCACATAAGGTTTCCTGTTTCATAACCGCCATTATAAAGCAACCTGGCGCACTAATAGCCGACAGCATACTTGGGGGAGGCCAAAAAAACATGCTATTTTCCCCTTAAGGTACCGCGAGCACCTTTCTTGATTGGTATGCGGCTCGACCAGTCGGCGAAACTGGTTCGGACGTGAGAAATGACTCCGGCAAGGAATAGCCACAGTCCGATATACCCTATGGGTGATATGCTGAACTAATTCCGACCAATATACGAGAACGACTGGTAAGAGAACGATTGAACTTTTTACAATAGACATGTAGTTATTTGATTGATTTGTATTAAATGGATAAAAAATTATTACATTCTTAATGTGATTAATACCTACTTACTTAGGCCAAAGAGCATTGACAATACAAAGAGTCTCTCCAAGGGTATTACAATAAATATTCCTTAAACGTAGATTCATTATAAAACAATTACATTTACTTCCGACGAAGGAATCATAAAAATCACTACATTGTCTATCGTTATGGCAGTATCTTTATAAAAATATAGAAACATCGTTCTCGTCGCTTTAGTATTTTACACATATTATAATATCCTCAGCTTAAGACAATGTTACATCATTAACTTTCCATTACTCTATGGCAGTTGTGTCCGTATTTGATACGAAAACCCGTTTGACTATCTAGAAAATAACTAACGGATGTCACTGGCTTGCTGGAAGCAAGCATTAAATATATCAAATCAACTTGACAAATATTCACAACCCGATTTAATCGTGTTCAGACAAGATGTTTACCTATTTAGACGCAGCGTCGTAAATGATTTCATAGCATACACGCTCCTCGGACGGGTTATACATTAACAGTTTCACATCTCTCAACGCGATCTGTTTATTGTAAATTAAATTGAGCTGCGATGTGTAGATATTGAATACGAGCTCGCACTTGCCGAATGCGCGTGTTGTAAAACAGACAAATAATAAGTCAGAAGCGGTCTGCTACGGTTTGATACTGGATAAAAATAGCTATGTTTTCATAAACCCAATATGAGAGTTTACGCAGAGCTAGTTACGGGAATGAGGTCAAACGATTTGGCATGCGTTCTCTCTCCCGGCACCCGCCCGTCTTCTCAACCGGATTGTTCAAACATTTGAAACATAGCACCGCAATACAATATAAAACTATAAATATAAAAAACATATAAAAAACACCTTCAAAGATTATTACGCTCAATTTTGTCATACGGATAGATAATATAAACAAAACATTTTAATATACCTAGTTATAATCCGGGAAAATTATAAATTATCATTAATATATAATCTAAGTTTTATTTTCTGAAATTATCTTTTATTTAGATTACCTAGTCATTCAAGCAAACCCAGCAGGTTTTCCAAACAAAACCAGTTGCGTGAGAGCCTTCTCCAGGTGAAAAATCCAAAATTGAAAGTCAAAAAGATATAAGAATCAAATTGATTACTACTATTATTAAAAGTACACTCAATTAAAAACTAGTCTAAGACAGAAATCCATTCGTTTTATTGGCAGTAAAAACAAACATAAGAAACGACTTGTAAAATAAAAACGATACTTTTTTAATCGTTATTTTTTCGTACTGGATCTTTACGCTCCAATGACTGAAGAGTGATAGAATGCTTGCAGTCACTAAGTATTTATTTTTTTATAGCGAAGTAACAAAAGATCTAAACAAAATAATCGGCATTACGCAGCACGACCGACTCCAATCATTTAAAAATTCGAATTATCAAATAGAAACGTTTAAGTTACATCGTGAAATATTTATCGCTGATAAAATATTGTTTTGTGTGAGTATTCAATTAAAAACTGTTTTTGTTTCTAGATGCTTTTACCGTTACCGTTAAACTTTCTTAATTTAATATTCTAATTCATATTGCAATGAGTATTGCAAAGTCAAAGCCAGTTGGCCCTGAATTATAATACATTAATTTATGCCATAATACATGACCACATATCGTAATGTTTAAGTGTGTCCATTCATTATCACATATAACAATGAAAAAGGCGAACGTAACAAGTATCCATTATCTTTTGTCCAGTTACATTAATTAATTTATTAACTATCTAGCGTTTAAAGTAACAAAAATATTTGTTAAATATTTAAACCTAACTTAACCAATTAACCGAATAGAAGTTTTATAATCAAAAAAGAAATAAGCTATTGGCCGTAGAATATTGAGCACGGCGATGCACGGTTGTTGTGATTCATGGCAATCTTCGCCATTTTGCCGCTCAAAATAAAATAAATCAAAATATCGTGGCTAATATAAACATCCACGGACTAGAACTGTTAAATAATTTAAATTATGTCAACCCCTTATTTATTATTACCTACTTAACATTTGCATACCCATCGTGGTGAAATATGGCGAACAATAATAATATTGATCTGTTAAATCTTTGTATACCCATATTTGTGTAAATAAAATATGATTTTTATTTTACTACAAAACTAATTATAATCTCTTATTGTTACTTATCAATAATAATAGTTAAATGATCACGTAGAACATAAACGTATTCAAAATGGTAGCATGTTCATTTAAGACTTCTTTAAATGTAGAGTAGGTACATTGGTAAATGTCTCTACATTCAATATATCATAGTCGTATATACATAGGCTTGTAAAACGATCAAACACTGCTTTGTAGAATCTCAGTTAGTCATTCTTGATATTTACAGTAAATGCAAACAGCATTACGTAAAGAGATCAAGGTGGGGGAAACATTTCCAAGTATCTTCTCCTCGTCTGTTGACTTAATAAACTGAATCGACTTATGTACGTCAATTGTTGGATATTAGAATTTCATATTAAGTACCTCTCGTAAACGCTACGCAACATGTACCTAATTTATTCGTTGTACTACATGCTCTTTTGCACAGATCTATGCGAGTTTTGAAAATAAAGATGTGGTATGTACCTATCTACTTTTGAATACATATTATATTACATTTAAAATGATAAATAACAAAAAGAAAATCGTGTCTTGCCAGACAACATATTAATATGTCTGTACATAATATTATTGTATGAGTCAACAACAACAGAGCCACAGGAGCAATCCGAGCAATAAAGGTCATTGAAAAGGCACGCGAGCCGAGTTCCCATGGCCGTCGGAAACAATAACAAAATCGCGAGCCTCAAGCACATAAACCGGAGAACAATCGACCGAGTGGAAACAAGAGAGGGATATAAATCAAGCTAAGCGTTGCGTTGCGTGCACCGACCGGCCATAGATCCTCGCGTTTCGTTTCTGCACGCCTTCCCACCGCACCGCTTATAATTACCGAGTACTTTCGCCAACCTACGGTTCGACGCCATCTTGCTATTTATATTGTAAAATGGCGGACTCCGCGCTGCGCTGTGCAGCACGTGTTCTTCTTGCTTTTGTTATTTAAAGAAACTAGCCCCCTCTGCATACAAAATGATTACAAAGAATGTTATTTAGAATCGTATAAACGTTAGGTTAATGGTCTAGTAAATATTAATTCAAGATTGTGTTGATTTGGAACTCGCGATTTGTCAACAAGGCCTCGCAAGAAATTTACATTGAATAGGGTGCCGTTAAGTTACGATGTGACTGCAAACCGACGAAGGTCACCTTGACCAACTGACCGCGGTATTTTATCTTACTTATTTAATTAAAAAAACCTTTTTACAATTTTAAAGGATACGTTAGGTTACGTACTAACTACAGCAAAAAGAAAGTTTTGTGTCAATTTAAAAGTAATGTCAAATGTATAATAACAAAACGGAAAGTGCCTAAAATCTACATAAATAGGTGAAAAAAGTGATATATTTCAAAAGATTTCAAATTCTAATTTACTAATTCCATTCCAACTGAACCAAATAGGTATACCCATACATACATTGCCTGACCACTAGCAGTAGGTAAGGTAGGTAAGTATATTAGTATTTTTTCTATTCTGTGCGTAAATAAATGAGATGTTACCTTTTTTCTTAAATCAAATAAACATGGTTATCATGCTCTAATTATGTGATAAGATGATAATCACAAACTCAAAGTAGATAATATAATAAGCTTATCTTCACTAACTAGGTCGAATAAATGGCGTTAGATAACAGCAGAAAATAAGTTATGAAACACCTACGTTACGTATATTTCTTCTATAGATAGGTAGGTTTAGCACAAATTTTTGTGTGATAAGCAATCTAAATCTCAAGAATTTAAATCATTTTTAATAATGATTCATTAGATAATTATTGATTATAGACGTGCTCGTAGTCTTGAACGCCTCATGCAGTACTGGTGGCAGCGATATAACAGGAAACCAAATTCGAAGACAATTTCTATGCAGATGTTGCAAAGGCGACCGCTTAGTATTCAGCAAGTTTTGCAGGCCAATGGCGGCTGACTATCGGCGCAGACCACCGTCTCTTGAATATGTATGAGCGAGCACTTGAACACTACACACGCACGTTGTTTAGCCGTGACACACATCCTTAGCAAAGATCCAATCAATTCAACTAGCAGATGTCGTACTTATAGCAATTTATTTGTTTGCTATTCACAAAAATAAAGGTTCTATGATATGCAAAATAAAATACCTTGAGTGAACTGATAAACTACACAGAAAATGTACATGTATAATGTAGTAAACGTTATTAATGCCAAGCAGCAATCTATTTAACTTACTAATGATTTGTCGAAGTTATTAATTGACTTCCACCTGCTAAGTTATAAATAAATCTTATAACGAAGGCAATAGCCTCATTATCTTAAATTCCAACTCGTTATACTAGTAGCATGCGATGTAAATTGTAAATATTTGATTAAAAGTGGAATGCGATGCGCCGCACAAAAACCAACGTGTGTTTAGACAAATGACGAAAAAAGTAAATTGTGTGTGAGCCACGGCGATGTTCTTAGAATACAACGAGCATGACATCATGCCGTGCGAGTGAAGACAATGTGAATAGCCCCGTATTAATGGCGCAGAGAACAATGCTTAGATAATAAAACGTAAATGAAATGCGGTACCGACGGTAACACAAAGAGAATTCTTGAATATAAAACGGAACACTCGGCTAAATCAATTTGCATATCAAACCACATTCTAAATGAGTTGATAATGTTTATAGAAAACACATGTTCGTGCATCGATTGGCTAAGTATTGTTGCCCACATCTGTCGTGTTCACGGCTACACAGTTAACACATGTTTGCTAATAGCCCAAGTCGCATCACGTGTGGTAAAAATATATAAGTGGCCACGATACTTTGTCTAGCATCAGACTTTAAAAAACTACGATCGCGTAAAGTGAAATGCTTAGTGGAAGTTGATTCTCGTTTAAAAATAAAAGCTGCAACCAAATACATAACCAGCAATCCATCAAAGTTATTCTAAAACATAAATTGCAATTCCAATGCACAATAGAAAAGAAACGAGAATGAAGCATGCAGAATGACGGTGCGCGACGTGACGACGTGGGAAAGCGAATGGCAGTACTGGCGGCCATCTTGGAGTGGGTTCGTTCGGAAAACATCACGTGTCCGTGCGTCCGCCTGGCAACAGCGTACAAGCGCTAACCGGAGCGGAACAATTCATGCACGCCACGTGCTTTTTTGTTTGTGCAACATTCCTCTCCCAACGAGTATTTATTAAAGTACAAACCTTTTAGTGACATAATTATTACGCACATTCTTTGTGTTTGTGTGTCTTTGTGTGTGGATCTTAAATCTGATAATAGTTTAATGCAAAATGACAACGAACGTCTGATATTAGGAAACTGTATTCAAATAATCGCACATAAATAGAAAAACAGGAAACCAGGGTCTGTTATTTTACAACGACTAATGAATTGTCTTGTAATTAAATTATTGTAATTATTATCGTATACTCGCGATTGTTGAAACACTATATACCTACACGTATTACTATTTTTAAACAATTATTTAGAAAGTTTTCAACTTAAAAACTATTTTACAATATCAATAATATAGTTAATATTACTCGTACTTTTCCATGATGACAGTTAGGTACTAGTCTGTGGAAAACAATTGACAACTTAAAACTAGTTTTAACCTAGTTTAATAACAATGGACTTCCGTAAAGTTACGCCTGATACAATCAACTTAAAATTAGTATATTATTATGTATCGCCAACAGTCCAATTCAATCAATGAAATTCCATTGACAGACGAATACGACTCAGTTACGATACGAAGCGATTGTAATAACAGACTCGGGCCCCTGGAATGTACTTCAGTAATATTAACAACTGCATCATTCCAATTCAGGCGCCCACGTAATGGCGCTACACGTAATGTCTGTAGAATAAGATACGATAAACCAGTCTGACCTCCTACACTCATGTTCTAGATTTCCAAGCATTTCTAATATACGTTTCCTTCGCTATAGCACTGTTCTGAATCACGAATTAACGAAACAAGGAAGTACTTAATACTTCACCTAAAAATGAAATGTGAATTTAGAGTCTGTTTAGTAGATCTATAATCTACACGAATATGAAGGCATACTGAAATCGTCTCTAAACTAATACAATAAAAATAAAATTATCCTAATTACGACACAATTTACAGAAAAGACTAAGCCTACATTTGTTTTCGTCGAGAGTAAATATCAAACCTTGTGTTATGATGACATTGTAGTGTGTGGGAGTATGTTCAGTACAACCATTAGGGCTGGTGTATTAGTGTTTTTCGTGACAAACGTTTCCTCGAGGCCCATCACGCCATGCGTGACTCACTATTACAGTTTTGTTATTATTTCGTTGATGCGATGTTGGTAGTTTTACGTTACAATGCTTAATTTTTTGTGTCTCGTTTTCATTGTCTGATATTTATGTCATTTGCCATACCTGCTTTCGTCTATTCAATTTAACAATGTACGGACGGTCCTTTTTCAAAAAGTCTACCAGAAAGGTGCTTTGGACTTATTAAATAATCATAGTAAGTTGAACGATTCCATAGAATTAATTAAATACCAATGTAACGGTATTATCTACGGTTTTATTTTACATTATAAAATAAAAATCTGGTGATATGGAATCATTCATGATGCAAATGAAGCATTATTTTCAATAGGGCTAGACTCCTGCTATGAAAAATGATTTGTATATACACCCGAGGACTAAGGTCAACTTATTTTATACATATGTAATAAATAAGTTAATATGTGTGTAACGGCGCATTGCTGGGTCGAGTTTTAGCATTACTCTTAAGACATGTCTTAAAAAGTGGCCCTTGTTACGTAACTCGCTCTTCAACCAACGGCAACGTAAACAAGCCTTTGAATCGCATACATAATGCAAAAGGTTTTACCTCATCGTTTCTCTTTGGTTATGTTTAGCTTGAATGCAAATGTGGTTAACGACACAGGATTGGGCATCCGTTCAACATGTTTTCACTATATTATTATTTTATTGTAATCCGGTTTTTGTAGTTTCTCGAAACAGTAAGTAATAACTAACTTACAAGCTTACGGTCACTACATTTTTTAATCAAGCGTCGGAATTAATCTTAAAACATTTTAGCTTTAATTGCATAATATCCAAACATTGCAAAAACTGAATTTTCTTTGTGAAGGCACAGCTCTCGCTATGATCACGTAATTCGCAAAAATTGACGGTAAAAAGTGTCTGAAAAAACTTAGGCGGTGAACAAAAAAAATAACGGAAAACAAGATTAAAGGGAGATGGAAAATATGCTAACAATTTGTTAGAAAGAGATAGTGGGACACGCCATCTTGCTATCGCGACTCTTTAGTCACGCGCGGTAGAGCAGCGTTTCTATTTTTTGCGCGCGCTCTCGTCTGACCTCGTTGGTTTATCGTTATCAAACGGCTCTAATAATAAATGGATTCTGCTTGTAGTGAATTGCTCGTCGGCAAAACAAGCACGCATCGTAACAACAGAGATAACCTTCGCGACGTGGCCTGTTCGATTTATTTGCCTGTATGAACAATCATAAGTCTTATCACGCGGTGTATTCA
>DWQL01000696.1:0-13837 GCA_018231265.1 Noctuana haematospila | reverse complement strand
CATATTTAACACATATAGGTACGCATTCGTGTTTCTTTCTGTAAGAAGCTTATTTTTCTAGCTTATTTTTATAGGTTGCAGTAATTGTTTAGTGCAATGTAAGCTATAATATAAATTTAATTCATGACTTAGTTAAATACATAAGCTAATAATAGTATAAAATAATTTACGTAAATATAATCAATATATACAACTAACAAGTGAACTACGCATTATTAGAGAAAAAACGTATATTTCGACTGAAATATATGGTAGTTATAGTACCGAAAAAAGAAATTCTTTGTCATTAAAAATCCATTACCAGCAATTTCGATATCGAACAAAAGTTCAACCATCTCGGTCTATCATAATATATTCTTATCTTGATAAAAAAAAAATCTTGCTCGATTGTATGGTTATAGGGTATGAGTAAGCTAAGCTCTAAAGCTCGGTAAGTTTTTAAGATAATTATCATCATGTCCTATGGTTAGTGAAAATCTTAGGTTGGTAACATGCGCTGCGATACTTCAAACATTATGAAGGCTTTAACAAAACTCTTTAAATCCCTTTTAACGAGCATCCAGAATTTAAATCATTAAAGACTTCATAAGGGAATCGTTTTTATAATGAAAATTTTCTAATTTAAGTGTTTTAATGAGAATTATTCATAAAATACCGGGAAACACCAAGTCTCTACCTCTGTCTGATAATAACAAATTATTACCTACCCTTTAATTTCCGCGGTCAAGAAAATATCATCAGCATAGTTTCTAATATTTATGGAAACCTTGTTCATAAATAGTAGCATAGATAGAACACTTACAACACATTGATATTACATTAACACCATGTAGAGCTTGTATATCATTAGAGTGTGTTATTGTTTTAAGAATACATTGTCTACACAACTTTTCGTGAAAGGGTTAGAAGCATTCTTATGAAGCGAGATCATTCCCATCTCGAGGGAATATCTGAGAACGTGTCAAAGCAAGTTACGGACATTTATAGACCTTTGATAAAGTCGGTATTGTGCTAAGAGCCTTCTACTCAATAATTCTATTTGTAGGCATCTCTAAGATTTTATTTTTTGCACAGCTGCTTGTAACATCACTTAATGCTACAATATGGTCATCTTTCATAATTTTATGTGATAATAAAAGTGTGTAATAATTAGTATGTAGTTTTTGAAGAGTTAGTCGAAAACTATCGTAAAACCTATTTTATCAAACATTACATATTACAAGAACAGAATTTGGTGCCGTATTGCTTTAACTACTCACGCCATATTGTACGCCATCTTAATATAGTATTCAAAAGATCTTAATGCTGCAAATTAATGTAGCTACGATATTTGTAGGATACACTGGCAAAATTATGTACAGTGAGGGAGATTATCTTTAACTGGCATGGCTATAAACCATTGTTAATGTTAAGCAATCGTATATGATAAATATAGACTATAACAAAAGTTGATTTGTGTAACTTAACGTAGGTGGATTTCAATAAATGACAAATGCAAGCATGGTAATATATGGGTGGAAACAAGATCAAACAGTCTATATTCTTGGACATTACAACTGTTTAGGTTACATAATATGTTATAATTGTAACATTAATTTACTTCAAGAAATAAAAAGTCGGTTTAAGTAATATAATGAGGTTAAAGTGTATTCACTTAAACATTAGAAAAAATTGGAAATAGCTCTGTTCTGTTTTCCACTTCTAAAGTTGATGAATCCAGAAAAAAGGCACAGTAATTACTTTACTCTTAATTTAGCAATTTGAAACTTCGCTAGAGTACGTAATAGACTTGTAAAATGCTTTGCTAATTCAACGTTACACTAATCTAATGAATCACTCTATAGAATTAATAACAGGAGAATTAATATAAAATTGTCCTTAAAATGTACTGCGCCACATAAAATTAAAATTAAGCCTGCATGGTGTTAAATACCAGCGTAAAACTTAGGCATGCCACACGATGAGTTGCACATTTGAAAAATTCGATTATTTTTCATTCAGTTGTTTTTCATTCAACTTTAAAGTAAAGATTGATATAGGTATTGAAAACTAGAGTAATTTTTGAATATGAGTTCCGATCCGACGTGGAATTAAAACAACAAAAACACCTCTCAATGCTGTTCAAACTTTCATATAAGATATTTTGTTCTATTTTCAGATAAACTACTATAATGTATTCCACTAGAGGGGTAAATTAATAGCACTTTAATATCCTACGCTCGTATGGGGCGTCTTAACCCACATTGAAGTCTCGATCGACATTTCGTCGACAGCCCTTAATGATAATGACGATTTTAGAACCCAGTTTCATTAACACATTAACGAGTTTGCTGAAGACAATCTCGTACTAGTCGTAATTTAGTAATGAACTCTATACGGCTGTATAGAGTGGCTGGCGTGGCTACGCCAGCCAGTGGTGGCATTTACCCGGCCAGCTAGGAAAGCGACAACGAGCACGGGCAAGACAAGAGAAAAATGCTGTCTATACTGTACTAATGATACTATGTAGGTATTTGCCTCCACTTAGCAACCTTAATGCAGCATATTATATCGCAAGTTTAATCACAATACTTATAAATATTAAAAAACTTATTGATTTTAGTTCATGTTCTTATTATTTTAACCTGAATGCCTACACTAAGTTGTCTACTAAGTTATGAGTGAATTCAAAGTGAATAAAATGTTAGATAGTGTTTGATAGCATAGTTGACAAGAATTTCTTTGTTAACACTTACATGCTAGGAATATTGAGATATATTGGCATTGAAATGGAACAGAGATCCTCAATTTCACCTGCGCGGTTATAAACCTCAATAATTTACTATGTACACGTGTAGAATAATAATATAGTGGTGTTTCAGTCAGTAAGCTAGTAACTTATACAGTAGCGCTTCTTGTATACTAACGATGTTTACGTTAATATACATTTTCTATTATGAATATTATAACATTTCCAAGTTATTTATTCTGTGAGCTATGAGTGTGAACCTCCGTATATTTAAGCCACACATAAGAACATGACTAAGTAAAATATATATTATAAGTGCTTATATATTGTAATAGATATCACTTAAACTATACCCTATCATTGATAAAGGTTTTTTTCTTGTCTTCTTTGTTCTATTAAACCATTTGTATTAAAAAAAGATATTTAAAGCAAAAATATAAAAGTAAGAAATTTAAATTGTTACAGACAGAAATTTAAGAAAAAGAATTTAAGAAAAATGGCATAGACCTAAAAATATACAAATGATATTAACGTATACACGTTATGTATAATGAGAAAAGGTTTGTTTTGTTTAATTTAAATATATGTGATACACTTTACATCAAATACAAAATACAAATAAACCTGCACTACCTAAAACTACAACGTTTTTATTAAAGAAAAAATGTCAGTAATGAAACCTATTACAATATCGGTACAACGTTATGGATTAGTATATTACTATTACTTATACCGATCGGTATAACTGATTGGAGTATCAAAACGCCGATCATTAGTTATGGAGGATCGATATTTAAAGTGCTATACTCGTGCAAATAAGCTGCACGGATCTCAACCCAAGTATTCATTCAAGTGCCACATTCTGGGAAAGCGCGATCTCTAGGGAGTAGCAATTACTTAGGCTTTTCATTAGCACAGCGTACAAATGCTCAAGAGTCATGACTAAGGATGGATGATCGTGTAGTCTTTCGTTGAACCTTTCAAAGCAAATGCTTAATGTTATTTGTCTTATTTCTTGTATACTGGATGTGATACTAGTTTTTGCTTTGTCTATGCATTTGATGTGCCTGATATACTTATTAATTTTGTTGTAGAAAACTAAATGCTTCCAAAATCTAAATGCATCCAAATCATGTTATTCCGTTACGAATTTTGTCGTAGTACGCGGCGTAGCAAAGACGCGTAGAAACATGCGTAGCGGCGCCGCTACATGCAATGTCGCTATGTCTAGACCGCCCTTCGTATTCATCAAGAAATAATTTATAAGGTCCATGGCAAATGTTTGGTTTTATATTTGGGTCGCGTATTCACTTGAGTGAATAATGTGCGCCTCGTAATACGAGAAAGTTACCCTTATTTTTCTAGTGAGTGGGGACGCTAGAATTATATTGTTGGAAACATTGCTATTGACAATTTGTGATGGAATTGTACAAGGTTAGAAGTAATATAGCAGTAAGATAGCTATTAAAATTAAACATTATAGTTTACGAGTCGAGGTGCATTAGTTTATATCATTAATATTAGCAATTTTGTTGTAGTTAATGTTAGTTATTACTGTGGACATTAATTTGTACACGTCATGCAGACTTTATACACTTTTTTACTACTTAGCACTCTGATTTCTTGCTTCACGAGAACTTTAAATATATTAGATCACCGATTCTTTCAGGAGGCATAAAGTATTTAAAAATATACGGAAACTTTTCTCTTCACGTATTTATCAGACATGCAACGATAGCACAAAAACCGTTACTAATCTATACAGCAATCAACTGATGCAAATTAGTGCTCTAAAACCTTCAACTCGCACCAGAATTCATTTTAGCTAGATTGCTGAATGTCACAATTTTATAACTTGGTTCTACGAAGTTCACAATGCTCTGTCATTTCAAAAATGTCTCGGCTTTCGATTTATTAGACCGCGAAGCTTTGATCATTTCAAGGAAAAATGGAACTCCTGCAAAAACTATTGTACGTCGTGATGAAACAAAAAAGTATTTTTAAGGTACTTCAAGTACAAAAAAAATTTGTACATTTACTTATTCTTCAAATTCTTCGTAGGTATGTGGATTCTCATTAATAAGAAGCAAAAATAAATATGAATGAAATATTTGTTTATTATACGAGTATTAATAGATTCTCTAGCCGTAATCGAAATTCAAGTAGAAAACAAAGCCAAATTTTTTCGGATTTATGTATAATTTTATTAAAAGAAGAGCCAAACTAACAGCACTTTAATTTTTCTTCCGAGTACTTACTTTCAGCTTATGCTGCATTTCAAAATGTTTTATTGAAGTTAAAAGAGGCAGAAATATTCTTAGAAAGCACATGAAACAGCAGCAAACTGTCTGCTTTAAATAATGCAAATATGGAGCGAGAACATTTTATTTATTCCTATTTACACAATATCATCATCATAACAGCAGATGTATATAAATATTTCAATGAACTTAAATATTGTTACCGTTTGACGTTTTTCAGTCAAATGTTTAATCTTGTATTGGATACTTTAGCTTTCATGTTTTTTCGCTTACTGATATAGTTTAATGTTTCCAAGCGTCTATGTATGCTCGTAATTTTATCTATTTTAATTATTCTATGCAGCGAATGGCTCGTTCTTTTTCATTATTAAAAGAAACGTCCTGACTAATCGGCATATTTATCAACGCCAAGCTAAAATCGTTAAAACTAATAACATCAAATTTAGACAGCGGCTTCGTTTCACAACTTTAGACATAAAGCTTTTTTGAGTGAAACGATGCGACAATGCTTTTATACCCTAAGACGAGTATAACCTATATCAAACCATCCCACTTTTATCATTAAAATGATTTAATATTAGTCATTTAAATTATATTATGAACCGTTTATAACCCTGCTTTTACTTTTTCATACTGTAGTTTAATGAAAAGAAGACAATGAGAACCCTAATATACACATCATAAAATAGTTGTCTCTAAATTTTCACTTTACCCTATGATTATCATCAAAGTTTAGCCCTAACCAACTTCGTACTTACAAACTTTACATTTGAAATTCACTAGCGAAACTACAACTAGGAGCATAGAAATGTCACCATTTATCATTTCTCTGTATTATGCATTTGCAATCGCATTTGCACCTGATTCAGAAACTATAGTATCTAGCAATATACAAGTAATTAGTAGAATACAATTTTATACATAATATATGCTTACATAGATTCTCAATTGGAATTCTTGTGGTCAAATAACATAAAGATAAACGTTGTACTAACTACTACAGTATTTAATTATACTTATTATGCATTTCCCTAGTAGTTCATACCAGTGAGTCAGGCTTTTACAGTCTTTTGAATCAAATATCACCAGGTAAAAAAAAACGGTCAAAATTTAAATAATAGTTTCAGACCAATAAGCAGACATACATATATTAAATGTTTTGTATCTTTGTTTGGTAGCCCCATAATAATATTCGTAACAGCAATAGGCATGGCATACATATAAATACGTATATTTCTACCTACAATATTCTGAAAATCACAGATATAATATTTGAAAATGCTTTTAAAGGTAATGGTTAAACAGTAATAATATTTATACACCGTTTGTTTATTAAATGGAATCAATTAAATCGTTGAGTTCTCTTTGCAATAACATTTATTTATCGCACACCGCGTATAAGCAATTTGCAGCAGCATGAATAGTAATGAATTTTATGCAAAACTGCAGTTGAAAGACAGACGTAGTCGATTAAGCTTTAATATCCGGTGATATCCGGTGATTTGCACACAGTCGTGTAGGAATTGATTACCTGCAATCCTCTTTATGATCCATCTGTATACTCCACCATGCTGTCTGCTAAAGTACGGATTGTACCCTAGGCAGCGCGCATGAATGTTTGCCACAAGCGGTCACCCATTCGTGTGCCGACCGCGCTCGAGGTACGGGATTCGCTTACAATCAGGGTAAACTACCAGTGCAGTGGGGATATGCGCGCTTCAATAGTTAATGAAATGAAATTTATTAGTTTACATATAATTATAATGTTATGTCATATTCAGTATCGAATAATGTCATAAATCATATTTCAGTAACTGATTACGAGCCGTATCTAAATATAAAATAGGTATTGAAAGCTAAGTAAGTTAATTTTAAATAGTACTATTTCTATATGATCAAGAAATTTATGGTATGAATAAGGTAAGATATTATTTAAAGAGGAATTAGATATTTAATTTTATTTTTTAAAGTTCCCTTTATAATTATATATAACTATAAAAGGTCTTCGGCATGAAAATGTAACGATTATTATATGTCGTAATAAGTAGATACGCCAGAGCGGTATTAAACGTCAAATAATAAAATACGGCTTTCCATAAAATGTTGATATGTAGGTACATGGAAGAAGATGCTATCGCATTATTCATGAATGCCATATTTTATAAAGTGATAGTTTCGTAATGGAAGTTATATCCACTTTGCTGTGAATAACTGGGGAACTATATAGCCTCGAACGTTTCGTTAACATGATCGTTGCAAAGAATACTATTCATTAGAGCGTAACATCATTACACGGAAACTAAGCGATAAGTTTTCAATAAACGTTCTCGTTTTATGTAGGTTTTATTTACGTAGTTTTCAACAGAATTTCATAAAACCAACAGCTGTAAGAACGGAAGTACCGAGACTCATAATGTCATCTTGAAAGTGCGGTAGTTGTATAATACCTTCATTTAGCTGGTTGTAGTTTCTTCTTATTGTGATAGCATACAACTCTTCTGGCATAACAGAGCCCTTCTTTGCCTAGACAACAATTTGTCATGTACCCTTAACCATACCTACTGTATATGAAAATATAAAATGGTGGGAGCTGATATACTATAATTGATATTTACGCAGCAATACCAATAAATCAATTTACAAACATTTGTATTCCACAGAAATTTTTGCAAATATCCATTTTCGGATCGAAACATTGTCATGTATGTAAGTTAAAGTTTAGCCCGAATTATCTGCTGTTTCGTTGAGACGAAAAACTGACATTTATCCGTGCCGATTCGCGGGAAAAGTCTTGAAGATAACCATAATAACCAGCAAGATATTTTTATAAATTTATCACACACTAGGTATACATCCACACACGCGACGCAACGTTATCTCTTGCAAACGATGTGTAAAATACGTTATTGTATGAGAAAAGGGCGCAACTCAAGCCCATTCACATTCCAACTATGTATAGAAATCGCAGGGGAGTCGGGAAAATGTCGTCCATAAATTGATGTCGATGGCTATGAGGTCGTAAGTGCGTGACATCTATTGTAGCGCACAGACTTTACCCCTTCATTCATCATAATATCACTAGTTTTATTACACCAACCTATATTTCAGTCCCTATTGTCAAGAGTATGGTAACGTTATTTTTTAATGGTTCCGCAATAGTCGGAAATATTTTTGTGTAAGCGTAATTTTTGACCTGTCCGTACAGTGTGTTCGTCCAACTGGCCGTGGCAGAATAATTGGTGCAGTTAAACACTGCTAAATGGAAATTTGGTTCGCGACTGTATCGTTGGTTGACTGAAAAATTGCTTGTGTCCTCTAGTTGTAAACATTATGGTGCCAATTCAGACACAGATTTGTTTCCCATACCTTTTTCATTTGAAAAATAGTTGATTTCACACGGTAAATCACTATTATATGTATATTATATATATGTACCTAGATAATATCAATTTTCAAAATTGTAGTAAAGTGTGCATGGGTATATTGGGTACACATAAAGACGATTACACAAGCACTCAGGCCGGGAATAAAAATTGTATTGTATATTCCTATTTCCTGCATTAATCCCTCATTAATAAAATAAATGGTTATGAGTGTTAAAGCTACGGTCAAAATTATAAACAGAACTGAAATAAGCATTAAGTATATTATTATACAGAATTTGTATCAACCCAAAGCCTCGAAAAGTCATTTGACACGTGTTGTGGCAAGCGTGACCCTTGTCAGAAATCACTATCCTCTTTGTGGCCCAGAGGTACGAATTCGCGATTTCAGTATTTCAGCGACAGCTCGCATATCTCACACAGACATAGATAAATTCACAGTAGCTTAGCCGAGGTCATTAAATATGGACCACCTGTTATACCTTTATTTTGTTGCTAGAATTTTTATATAAATATTTCACACGTCTATTATTAGATTGCGTTCATCATTCCTATAATCCGTTTTCCGTGGCAAGCATGTCACAGCATTAGCATTTGGGACGAAGTGGATCCTTTGTTTATCGAAGTCAATCTCTCTTATGTTAACGTACTTCTTCGGCTTTTTATAATCGATCTCTTAATAAAGAATACTACTCTCGCTTGGAAAAACTACTCGACTATTTGACCATATCAGCGGTGAGAGACTAGTTATTAATAACGTCATTGGTATTTTTTTATCGACAAAATATTACGATTTCCTATACCTTATATAATATGTCTTTTCAAGATAATAATATTATGTTTTACATCACTAGGTACTGTAAAGATCTAAGATTGGTAATTCCTTTCGTTAATTGTTATAATAAATTATGTATGTGTCTATGATGTATTTAAGGCGAATATATTGCATAACAATTTGTTTTAGGTTGCGGTAGCAGAGAAGAGGTCGTCAGGTGCGGTGCAGAGGTAAGGCATGCGGCGGCGATGACACGGAGCTCCGCGCGCGGCATGCCCTGCTGACATGGCGCCCAGCCGCTCCGCACTCCTTACGCTGGCAGCTCTCACAGCACTAGCCGGTAACTTCTCCCTTTGTTATCATTCAGCCTACAAAACGCGTGCACACTCGACATACTCATTAGCAACGACCCGAGTACGCGCTCGTAATGCGCGCCATAACATATTTATGTCTAAACAAGCTTATCTCCAAGGCTTGCTTGGTATGCTTCTTATAAATTTACTGGCGAAAATCTCTAACAATGGTTCTGGTTCTGGTGGCTTTGCATTATATTTACGTAATGCGGTAATTGGGAAAAGGAATAAGTTATTTTGTTAGTTTGTGAAACAAATTAGCACAGACCGAACACTTGTACTTTTTCGTACTTAATAAATTTTAATAGTGTTAAGTACAAATTTAACTTTGTTATATTACTTTTTAATACGGACATAAGTTTTGAACGTTTCTTATTTACTTTATACCTATAGTTATAAAAATGATTCTTCCGTAGGTATGTTAACACGACTTTTTTTTTAAATATAAAGATACACAAAATATATTTCTTGTTTAACGAGGGGACTAACATTTACAACTTGCTTAATTAGTGTTAATGGATGAGTCAAAAATCTGAGCTAAATAATATTTTTGAGTTAACCGCAATTTTAGGCTCATTAGCAAAGAGTACCCTTGCGCTAACTCGATTACACATGTGGGAATCATATATTTACCTCCCCATTATTTCTACTTGCATTGCTTTTTTATAAATATCCCTCAACTAAACCATGCTTTTTCCTTCTATAATATTTCACAGCTATGTTGTCTGCATCATAAATAAGTATGTAAGTAGTCGTTGCTACCATTGTGTGGTCTTCAGATAACATTTAATTTAATTTAGTAAAAGCGGCATAATTATCGGAGTCTTCAAGCAAGATAAAAGAAGTCATTTAGCGCAAACTCGCGGCATACAGAACAAAGGAAAAGCTGTTTATGATAAAAAGTCGTATAAGACCAGACTTTTAAACCTTTTTCTCTTTTCATGTCTTCGTTTATGTGTGCATAAAAATAAAATTGTCGCAAATGTTTTAAGTTTTAAGCAATTACTTGTAAGCACCGATTTTTATTTCACATAACTATATTTAAACATAACTGACCCTTAACTGAATCTGTAGCGGCTTCTTTAATAAAAAACTGGTACTCGGACTACGTTCCGAAACATAACAGAAGTGATGTAGTTATAAACTGTGACATGGCATTGCGCTCTCATTCTCTAGAAGACACTCCAGAGACCTCTCAAGTAGGTTTTTGTATGAACCTCCAGGGCTTTTACTATAAAGGAAAGGCGAGAATCTTGTAAACTTAAAAAATCGTGAAAAGTATAACACTTGCATCCCTGTTTAATGCAACAAACCTTAATTAAAAATACTCTCAAACTCCACGTTGTATTCGTTTATTATTAACCTCTTATGTATGAGTGTGTACACAAGGACGAGGTCAGTAATCCTTAGATTGTGTCAAGCCTAGTTTAGTTATAACTAATCTAAAATAAAATTCAGCAAATATGAGCAATAAAAATATTCGTATCTACATATTATAATGCATGTTCTTAACACATTTATCATTACGACGATAGGGGATGAACAAAGCACTCATAAGCCACTGCGACCATACTCGTAGTTGATCAATTGTAACTTGCCCCTGTGATTTATCCGCAAGGCCAACGGTCGTGAAGAATTGTATGGTGCTCATGCGACATAATTTTATACATGTAAAGCTCATAAACGACACACACGTGTGTCTGCTCACTTATAATGTACCTACCTAAATAGTTAAAACACGAGCAGAGACTTGGCACAGTGATTTCTCGTAATTCGTTTGAGTCCCTCATTAAAGCTTTTGCTTTTGATGACGACATAGAGAAGTTTCGAGTTGTTTCGCGACAAAACAGTTACAAGTTGTTCGAGTACTTATACCTGTTCGTAAAATTGTTGTAGTTAGGTATAGGCAACATGGGCGTATCCAGCTTTGATCCGGGAGAGGCAAATCCTAGGTTTTGACCTAGGAGGACAGCAAATCAGAATTTTACCTCAATAAAAAATTTAAAATACCCTATGCCAAAAATTGTAACTCCTAGTTACGTTAATAATCTCATGGGCATCACGCGGTTCTTCACGACTGTTAGGTTTAGGGACCATATTTAATAACAGGGGTCAGCTTCAAAGTCACAAAAAATTATTTGTAAACCATAACAAACAACGGGGTTTAAAGGTCATGATAATTACTCAAAATATTAGTAAAATTGGAACTTGTCTGCAAAAAAGTGAATATTGTAAACAAAGTACTGAAAAGCCGAGTAAATTATCATACAAATTTAAACATGAATCGCATTCAAAACTACGGTAGATACTCAAATGAAAAGTAACTGAAATTATTGCTATCATTAAGTCAGTTATTTACCTGGCCATCTCAATGTACCCATTCAGATACACCGCACAAAATAAATAAAGAAATCTGCTGCGCGGAAAAATTGTGAGGCTCACTGTGACTAAACTCTGAAAGGATTTATTGCGGCTTGGTATGAAACACCTTCCAGGGCTAGCGGTCGTAAATGAACTCGTTACCTTCCTTTTAAGTGATGGAATTTAAATTATAAAAGAGCTATTAACGACTTATACAACATAGAACACTTTATTTGTACCGTTATTTTCCTTGCATTATTGATGAAAAAGAGTAGTAGGAGCAAGACTTAACGAGATCTATATAACAAAGAACGACCTCCGAGAGAGAATGCGGATTGTTGTCGAGAAACTTCTGAAGATCCCTAATTTGCCTTATTATTGAACAGATTTTCGTAACCGCTTGGGAAGGGCTCTCGTGATAGCTTGTTTATTAAATTTGTTTTACAACTAATAGCCGAGAATGTTCAATATTTGTTTGATATTTGTCCTTTACTTATATTTTGTTTTTGTATGTCTTGTCTAAATACTTAAAATGGAATTTATTTTTTTACTAGAACTGTAGCATTACGAAACTGATTATTTTTCCTAACAAATATTAATGAAAAACAATGTACCTATTTATAAATCCCTTTCATTTTTACCATATGTTATGAGAAAACTTTTGATGGTCTACGATAGTTTTGTTGTAGATACACAAAGATTTAGTACCTACATTTATGTATAGGTAGGTACCTACTTTTTTATATTTTGTATATATAATATCTGAACTAAGTTTTAAACAAAAGAATAGGTAAATGTTAAGGTAGTACATCACAGACTACTTAGGTAGAAGCGCTTTATTATGTTGAATGCCTACTTTAGAACGAAAACAATGGCGAGCGCGGGGCAGCACAATTCATACAATTGTATCGGGAATGGCATGCGATGAATATTCTTTGAGAATTGTTGTGAGAGAAAAACTCTATTTAATTAAATCAAAACGCTCTTTACCAAAAATATTTTAATGTTTATGTAATTTTCACTTTGTATCTTTGTTGTAAATAATTTTGAATTTTTTATTTCATTACAACCCCATAGACGTCTCTTTGGTCGAGAAATATGTAATGTTTGATGTGTATAGTCTGTGTGCTGTGTACGGATCGTAGAATAGTGCTGATATTAAACAAAATCCCATGTGACCATGTTCAGCAAGTTCGCGTGACAAAACAAACACGTCAAGTTTTCGCTAACGCGAGCAACGTTAGCGCAATCACAGCTCAGTTCACGAGCGGACCGGCTTTAAAAATAATTATACAAGTAGGTATAATTCCTCACTTGATGACTTTCATTTTCTAAACCGGTTACAATTCGCAATAATCGGTTTAGGTATTCAATTATTAGAAATTATTACCATTTCATTAGAAAAATGCCTATGTAGACGCCACAAAATGGGAAAGATTCACCGCATTTCCGCCCTCCAGTCACAGCGAGACAGACGTCAATGAACTTTCGAGCTATCTCTATCCGTCTGATAAACGGTCGTTAGTGTAATGTCATTATCCGGCATATTGCTAGTATTTCGTAATAATTAATGGAACTATAATACTCTTCCAGTAAGACAATAAATTGAATTAAAGAGCTCGTTTTGTTTGATCCGCATCCGAAAGAATATTATCACCATCTTCATCAAACCAATATTGTCCTACTGGTAGGCACCCTAAATAAAAGATAGGTTTATTATAATATCGAAATATAAGAGGTGTACATTATGTGCTTGCTTCCTTGATTTTCTGATCAATCTCGGACCTAGCATAATAAACGGCCGAATTTCAAGCTTTATTTATCACAGCTCAATCAGAAAACTGTATTTTCGGTTGCTGTATTTAGCCAAGAAATCATAAATTTATTCTTCTACGACATATTGAGAATTTTCTCTTAGATAAATAGTTCTCTCAACAGAAGAGAACCTTACCCGTAGTGGTGATCCTTGAGTTTCC
>DWQL01000695.1:0-13849 GCA_018231265.1 Noctuana haematospila | reverse complement strand
AATTTTTTATTAATTATAAGGTACACGTATACACTGAATGAACGTCAAACAACACGGTACATCGGCTTTAGGCGCCCATTTGGCTAAGGTAGGCCGGGAGAAAAAAGCCGGCGGAAAAACTCTCGGCACTCCTTTAAAATCAAGTATATAAATTACAAGTTATTACCAATTATGCAGTATAGCTTAAGCCTGATAGTGAGAAGAAAGATAAAATATATTGGGAAGAAATAATAAAATTATCAACTTACCATATTTAGTTTATCAACTCTAGTAAGGAGTCTTTCGCAGCAAGATATCATAAGAGCTGGAGTTATACTATCATCCTTGTGTAACTCCAGCAGACCCAATCGCTCCTTCACTTCTGCATGTAGTGCTCTTTCTACATGTTTGTTTCTGAAAAAAAAAAAAATAAACAGTTCTCATATACTTTCACAATAACCATAAATTATGAAGCAGCCTGGAGAGTTTCAAAAATCTAAACATGTAAGACTAGCTTCGTTCTAACATTTATAAACTATCTGTATCAACATTTTGTGTATGATCTGTGAAACTAAAAAAGATTTGGTATACTCACATACTATACTCAGTAAGTAACAAGGTAGCTTCATCTAGGTGATTGGTAATGTATGCAATGAGTTCATCAGCTGGACATGACGATGGAGTAATAAACTGCCCAGTTGGTGACAACATTAGTGGACCAGCTTCTCTAAAAAAATCATATAAACTATCTAAGTTTGGGATAAATATATTATAATTTTTGTTAGAACAGTTTAGTCTTTCGATACATAAATTAAATTTTTTTTCCGATGAGAATGTATTTATAAAAGAATTGAAAACTTTTACTTACGGTTCTACTACAATTTCATATTTGCTAAGCGACTCAGGCACTGACGAATGAAACTTTTTACCATATCCATAAAAATCGCCTATAGAAGTAATAAGTTGCCTGAGATGACTGCAGTACTGAGTTGCTGATACTTTGGGCATAAATTTCCTATAAAATAAAATTTATGCTAAAGAATTAAGAATATTGAAGCTATAAGAAATAAGAATGCTAATTCAAAAATAAGTATTTAAGGAAAATACCTTCTACATATATGTATATCCCTTAAAATACTGGATAATGCTTTTTCATATTGAGGTATTTCTGTTAAGGCACTGTCTTCCTGACTTACTTTCTTTATTAACTGAAATGTATATAAAAATATCTTAACTAATACTATAAAGAGAGAGCCCCTAGAGATCTGTAGGATAATCTCTGGTAAATTAAATAACTGCAATTCACATGATGTCATGTGAATACCAGTTATTTAATAAAATATCCTATTTTGGTGAATGAAAAGAAAACATAGTAAGGAAACCTCTTCAATAGTTATTCAAAATGTTCTCAAAAGTTACTATTATTATGTTAATAAAGTTAGAATATAACCAACCAGAATATATATTATGTATGTTCTTAGTATTAACATATTAAGTAATTAATATTCAATTGTTTCAAAATAAGATTAAAATCACACAATACACACCTAAAATACCTAATATACAGTATGCTCACCGATAGCCATTCGTGTCTAACATCAATAATGTTGAGAAATACATCCCCATCTAAGCTTACGCCAGTGAATTGGCCCAATGCTATTGTCCTACCTGATGAAAAATAGAATTGATAATTGAAATAATATATGTATGTATAGTATCTAATAAAATATATAAAAAAAGTTTTGATGTTATTACAATAATAAAAATACCTTAAAATATTTAATGACATTGATTTTAAATATTTAATACTTGCCTTTCAAATTAATCATATGTTGTGGATGCTGTGATGCCATAGATGCAAGACTTTGCAGCGCACCTCTGATGTGACTTATATTCCAACCACTGTCATATTTTAACTAAAAAAATAAAATACATTTTGCATTCATTTATTTTAAGATTGATAATAGCCAAATTTGTGCAAGATTTTTTTCTACTTTTAAATACAACTATCCATTTTGTTGTGTAACATATAAAAAATATGCTATAAAAAATATGTTATAAACATATAATAAATATATATTTTAAATAGTTTAGTACTAAAAAAATAATAATAATTCCAATTTTAGGCTTTACCAACTTCTTTTATACCATATGTTTTGCAAAGGTGATCAATTAATGTCTGCACTTGGTTTCTTGTTGCTTTAGTCGACTCATATTTTTCCTTAGCAACTGCACTATTTTCATACACCCAATCGCTGTAAAATTTCATGTAATATTTTTAATAAACATAATTCAATTTTAAAAAAGAACTAATAAGTAATGTAGTCAAAGATTTAAAATGTACTTACATAATATTACTAATTGCTTTCTTTTCCTCAACTTTCCTTTTCATATGAGTAGCCTTTTCAAATTCACTTGTATATTTTTCATAAGCTTTTGTAAAATTTTGTTTACTAAAAATGAAACATATTAATTTAGCCATATAATTGAGCCACAAACTTACTTTATTTATATAACTTGGTTGCTTAAATACTGTTCATGCACACACAGCTACAGCTGTGGCCTATAGGCCAAAAAATTTAATTTGTTTAGAGGTACATACATTCAAGATTAAGAACAAATAGTACTACTACCTGAATTCATTTTGAGTAGAACTTTGAGGTATTTTGTCAATATAATTAGTTGGTAAATTACATGCACTTAATACTTTCACTACTGTCTCTCTCACATTGCTCCCATTTAATTGAATATTAATATATTTGAATTCACCTGTAAATTAAAAATAAAGGCAGGTAAGACTTTGTTTATAAAAAGCTTTCATAAATTTTATTAATTGAAATAAGCTTTAATTATTATCAAAAACAGAGTTGAAGCATTTTCACATGATTTAAATTTATTTAAATTCTTTGTATAGATTTTCATAGTATAAAGCGTACCTTCAGGCATGTCTTTTTGCCTTAAATAAAATGATAAGGCAGAAACGGGCACTTGTTTACTTGATTGTTGGGCCTCCAATAAAGCACTGAGTTGCTGAAGAGAATTTTCATTGATCTTCTGTTGTGAAAAAGAAAACCAGCACATAAGACTATTATAATCAAGAATAATAGATAATAATAAGATTTGTTAACATAACATTAAATTTTAATAATCAGCTACAGGGGTGGAAGATGCTGATTAGGAGGGATTAGGGCGCTGGTGAGGTTGCAGATGTCAATTACAATGATACTAGTCACATGCGACTCTGTACAATGCAGTTTTCAAGAAAATTTAAAACAATTTATTCTAACCACAAAGGCCAGAATAGAAGTATTTGACCAGTAACATAGAAATGTGAATAATTAAGCATTTATGTTTAAGCATAATACCTACATTAACTTATGTAAAAAGTACTTTTTGATTTCTACCAAAACAGTGCTTTGATGTCAGTCAAATGGTATAATCACGATAATCAGTTACAAATACTATAAGCCGACTCCAACAAAACATACCCACATGCAAAAGTAAATCTTTCAGAGACATTAAACAAATATTCTGAAATAAATAAATAATGCCAACAATTTACTATTTAATTACACATTAAATTTTCTTATAATAGTTATCGTTAGTTTTCTTATGATGATAATATAATTGAAATGTGTATTACATAAACATTGAATTATTTTTGACACACATTGTGCTTACCCTTTGTTCAGGATATTTTCCAAAAAGATCTGGATGTACACTAAAATAAAATGGTCTGAGAGCTGTGGAAATTTCTGCTGAACTCAAAGACCTGCTAAGTATACTTGTTAGGCAGTCACATCTAGCAAAAAAATAAAAAATATTAGTGCTCAGTACATTGTATGGTTTGCTAAATAATTATAATATTATAATCTAACTACTTGTTTGGTACCTTATTTTAAGTCTACAATACATTTTATAAAGATTTGTAATTTAATGCTTTTCTGAGTTACAACATTTGCGCACTATTTTTCCGTCGTAAAAACATATTTAATGATTTATATGTGTAGTGACTGTAGTGGACGAGATGTTTGCAATTTTGTCATTTTAATACATATTTATTTTAAAATATTATTACATCTGATCTGGCACTGGCACTGGCTGACGCCGTCATGGTCAATGTCAAATGTCAAATTTCAACAATAAAATGTCAACTGTCAAATCAAAATTGTCATGAACTTAGTGTTGCCGCTGATCATTTACGGGGCATATATAAATACGGGGCATATAAAATTATGCCGTATTTAAAAAAAAATTGACGTAGCTTTAAAAAAGCTCACAATTATCCCATAAGGTGGACTAGGATGGAGCTTAGGTAGGGTGGCAAATTTGGGGTTTGGCGGGAAAAAAAAAGTCACAACCATAAATTGCACCATTGCATGTCTAAAAATATGGTTATTGTAGTTTTATTCGTTATTTCGAAGTTCATTTTAAACGAATTAAAGCGTGACTTACATGTATATTGTATATAGAGAATATATAATAATAAAATATAATTTTCTATATATAGTATTTAAGGATATGGCAATGGCCACAACGTACAATGCGTCTTGTAAAAGTATAATTACCAGGTATTAAAAACTACGAGCCACTGTTACGAGTACATACATACATTATTTTGTTAACTCCGGCATGAATGTCCTGGCCTCTTGTATGTCCTGCTCAATACTATAGGGATGGATGGATCAAGCACACTCTAGCAACCCGCAATCACGGAAGGTCCTTAAACATAATGCATAATAAGTATGCTTTAAATACAGTAGCTCATTGTCATACAAATTTCTAACCGGAAAAAAGATGTGGATGGGAGAGACACATTATTTAAAACGAGGTTTAAACAGTTCCTTTAAAAAACAGTCTAGTAAATTTTATTTAACCATATCTGAAAACACTCTTTCAAGTCACCTTAAAACGACAAAAAACTCCGTCAAATTCTGTTCATCCATTTAGGAGCTACGATGACACAGACAGACACATACACAGATACGCACGTCAAACTTATAACACTCCTCATTTTCTCATTTTGCGTCGCGGGTTTGGTCGGGGGTTAATAAAACTTATTTAAAAAAGATAAAGACATAGGTACTATTAGAATTTTTACTATTATTTTTAATAACCAACTCGCAAAGGTCATATGATTACTGAAAGAAGAAAAACCTCATATTTGGGACAATGTCTATAACGCCGGAAAAACAGGGAAACACATCGTCATATAGGTAGGTAGTAAGTAGGTACGTGACTTACGTTAGTTACATTATCGCGTAGGTATACGTCAGTGTGAGTTAGATAGAGACTTTAAATTAAGCAATCTAGTAAATAAAGGTCACAATAATAAGGTTGTATGGACCTACATATAAAGTGGTTGAATATGATTTACTTGGATTAAGTGAGATGTTAACTGTTGTAAAATAGGTAGGTACCTACCTAATTAGGCTCTACCTAAATAAAGACGATCTTTTTATTACGGAAGTAGAAGACAGGAAGATAATACTAAACGATGTATGTTGGAGGTTAACGTTTGATATGAATAACAGGTGAGTAGTGGATCGACTGAGATAAAATCTGAAGGCTGCGTGTAAGGTAGGCGCACGGTTTGTGACGCAATGTTGAAGCGCAGACGCAGTAGCGCCGCACGCCCTGCGCCAGCGACTTGCCGACCTGCCTCATAATTGTTATACAGACGAGTTTAATAATTAAGAGATAAATATACCAACAGTGTGGCGGCGAGAGGAGGGCGGCAGTCGAGTGGCGGCCGCGTCGCGTACCAGACACTCGCGGCAAGTGATGTACCTGAAGCACGTTCAACATTTTTCTATCGGACGTCGAAGGAATCTCGCCGAACTGGTTCCCGCGCAACGCTGCGTTAGTGCGCCGCTCTGGTGAACCCTTTCGCTTGTAAATGTGCCGATATTTACATATGCGCGCTCGATCTCGCGTCGAACTTTCGATCTGCGCCTGTAGTTCAACTGGTGTGCCCCGTGACCAGGCCGCCGGTGCGCCCGCGCTTTTGCCGCCGCCCCAGCGCGCTCACCTCCTGCACGTCGTGCGATGATCCACGTACGTTAACTTTTCTACCTTCATAACTGCCCCCTGACAGCAATACAACATTACATTTATGTTTAAAATTTTAGTGTCAGGTTAAATTTCTTCACTCTAGTTATTCTCATGTTCAATAAAAACCTTCGTAAAGCTTTATAAGAGCTTTAAATCATTTACTTAACTGGTTAGGCAGGTAGGTACCTACTTCTTTATTGTGGATCGGATCTGTTCAAACTCTACCAGAACTCTCATTAATGTTATAGTAGATACGAGTAGACGTGGATACAGCTATGGACTAGAAAGGATAAGAATACCTATAAGTATGTCGTTACGAGAAAAACAGGTAGATAGGACTAGATAAAACCGTTAGCAATCTACACAACGTAGACTACGTAACTTTGTGTGGCTAGATACTATAAATTACTTTATTTATCAGCTTAAAAGTACCTACTTCATAACGATACTTTCAAATAAATCCGTATTTACAAGGTTTTCGTTACTTAAATAAATTATAGTTAAGATTAAAATGTGAACCATCATTGTACATGTTTTGTCTATTTTACGTAGTATTAAGGCCTAATGTTCCTACAATTTTCAATGATCATTTATTGGTTGCAAAGTGTTGGGTACGTACGATATTAGAGGCTACCATAACAGCCTTCATGAACAGCACCTCATCTGTGTACGACTTCTAATAGTACCTGAAGGTATATTATTGAGATTGGGCGAGGGTGTTTAGTGATCACGAGATCTGATGAAATGCTTTAAACTATACTTAAAAAAACATCTGCTGACTTCAAAAATACCTCAAAAATACCAAAAGTTACCTTATCTAACGTACTCCAAATCCAGATGTAACCCGAAGGAAATCGTCTTATATCAACCCTTCGCCTCTGGTACCTCTCTACCCATAAAACTTAAATCATATAGGTAGAGTAAATTTCGAAGAGCTCATTGATACCTTTAGATATTTATAATTAAGTGTTGTCAATTATATTTGGCAAATTAATCAAATGTTCGATCAAATACGAACGAATATTCGGTGCTCATAGTTCTCTCTCTTTATAGAGTAGAGCTATTCGCGTGATCATTCGGCAGTTTTCGATAAATTTAGTTTCAATTCTGTTAATGGATTACTAGATCGGGACAGATAATAATCGCTATATGCAGTGTATTGTTTCATAAATAGACAGAATTAAAGCATTTAAAATAATCCAGTAATTCGAATGAACCTATGAAAAAAGTTAAGTTGTTGTGCATTATACATATTTCCATGAGCAAGAACAAAAACATCACTTCTCGACAGCAAACGTGAAATTATTATTGCGTCGCTGTATCAGAGGAAATTGTACTCAGTAAGTAAATAAAAGACTATATAATATATCTAAATATATGTCTTTATTTACATAAAACCGAAGTTATCAAAACAGGATTGGTGATCATCGAAGCATTAAGTGTAAGAAGGTCTTCTAAGTTCATGCTCTGCTGCTCTAAATAACGCCTCTTTCCTACTTCCACATCACTTGCATATTCCTCATTTGTCTACAAGTTGAAGCAGTAGGTACGTTGTACGTATATAGGTACTTTGACAAAAACCTCATTCGTGTATAATATGGTACAACGTGTTTTGAATCAAATACGAGTAAGTATATTTTTATTTTTCAATAAAATTCTAGGCTACGTTCACACACTTGCTTCATTTTAATGCGACAGAAATGTTTGATTGGGCGAACGGGCTTATGTGGGGCAGGGAGGGTATTTGTCTACATCAAAAGTAGCAGCTACATTTTTATAGCAGCAAATTTCAGAATTTCCTCCCCTCCTGGGTAAAAAAACTAGGATTTACCCCATCCGGATGAAAACCTGTTTACGTCCATGGTCATGAGGATAATGTCAAAAGATACGGATTTTGAGAAAAGACGAATAAGAGAAAACAGAAGAGAGTATCTTGCTAAAAAAAGCGAATTTTATATCACTTAGTTCTACGAATAGTTTGATTTCTAGTTTCAATGTTGAAATATATACCTATACTTACGAATTTTCTCGAAAACAAAATGATTTTTATAATTCTCTTTGCGATATGTTAAGAGGATACATAAACAGCAATACTTGTCTGCGTGTTGCTGATACGATTGAACCCCGAGAGTGTAGTAACACTGTCTCTTGCTATAGAGTGTGTGACAACCTATCGATGTGTGTGAACCGGTCTTATAGATGCGAGCCACCGTTCGATATAACCACATAATTTAAATAAATGATTAAGTCTCGTGCTGCGTTTCACAATTAAAACTGTTAAGGCCGGCAGAACAGTACGATTTCGTTTACCCGTTACATAATTAGAAAGCAAGAACAACTCAGTAAAATTGGCGTATGATCATTATAACTTATTAAGATCGATAACAAGTCAAGCTTCACTTGGGACTTGGGACAGCTCCCAAGGTAAGCAAGGCAAGACTCCTCATCCCCCAGTATAATTTCGTAAGGTAAATACATTATCACTCCTTACGAGCAGCTGAACAATATTCGGGCAAAACTTGTATAGGTAGTTTTGGTACTCTAGTAGTTTGGTAGTTTTGGTAATCTAGTAGTTTGGTAGTTTTGGTACTGGTAGTCTAATTGTTACGGTGAATTACAATAGTCTTTAAAAATCTTTGTTTACAATAAAATACTATGTAACACGAAGAACAACTCGCCAAGTATTGCAAATACCCCAAAGACTCATACCCCGCATTAAAACGTAGAGTTAAAAAACAATCGTTAGGTATATTTCGCGTCCATCGTGGCAGATAGTGGAATTAAATTTTATTTGTAGTTCGTGATATTATTTTCTAGTGATTCTTGTTATGTTTTAGCATAACAAGTTCTTCAAGGTTAAATGGCGTTATTATTTCTTCAATATGGCTGTCTCCCACCCTGGTATTCAGAGGTAGAGATAAAACCGTTGCGTTGGTCTGGCAATACTTATTATTATATTTAAAAATATATATCAGAAATTAGCTTCACCTATTAGCGACTATATATTATGTATTTATCGTTAATATTCATATAAGATAGAGTATCGAAACTATTTTGAATAAAAGTTCTGCTTACACTGCTCCAATCCGTATGAGTGAAGCGTGGTTGATGCCGTCAATAACAGGCACAACGCATGAAGTGCAACACTGCGCCGATTTGAATTGAACGCCGAGATGAATTACTGGATCTTCCGGAATGCGTTCACGACCTTCAATTTGACACGCCGAGTTGACACTATCACATTATGATTGCAATCAGCGCATTTGTAGGCTTCTGCAATCGGAACCTTCATATGCAGTTAAATGCAAGCGGACTGAATTGGACTTTACACCGCCTGCGTAAAGGGCATGACTCATCTTTCTTACACCTTGTTATAGGGAAGAGAAATTGAATACTAATTGGTAGAAATTCGATTGTAAGAAGGTTGTGCTGAATGCAACTTGAGCAGACCGATTCCTAGAAGAAATGTATGAGAAAAATTAATTGATTTATATTTTAGATCTGATATTAAGTACACTGTTTAATTAATAAATGTAGATGCATAACTTAAATTAAAAA
Organism: Noctuana haematospila; assembly: GCA_018231265.1. Lineage (NCBI taxonomy): Eukaryota > Metazoa > Arthropoda > Insecta > Lepidoptera > Hesperiidae > Noctuana > Noctuana haematospila. The sequence continues at coordinate 4,258 of DWQL01000695.1, read as the reverse complement.
AAGATTTTCTAGTTCAACAATAGAGTTATTGGAAAGGATAAAATATTATATAAAAAAACCGTCTGTTTCATATACGAGTACATACGTACCTGTAGCAAAAAAGAACACCAATAAAATCCATCTTATCTAATCATTTTACAAGATTATTAAAAACCATAATTTATAGATTATGTATATTAAAATTAAGTCGAACGTCACGGTCAAACGTGGCATTGCATTAATACGCTTCCTAAGACTACATGTAGAGCATACATAGAGTACTGTAGAGCATAATCCTAAATTGATTGATCCAGGCTATTTTCACTGACACAATAGTTAAACATCAGTCGTTACTGTAAATGTTTTTAATAAAAAGTACAAATAGAGAGGTTGAAAGTTATAATAAAACGGATGTAATGCATGCATAGAAAAGATAGTTTTGTAAATGATTTAATATAAGCTAGAATTTTTGCATAATAATCGTGTCATGATTTACTATAATAGAAACTACTTGATACGTTGCATCTGTATCAGGTGTCTTTCTTGTGAACTTATCTTTATTATTTGTTTTATGAAACAGTACCCAATACTTAACATAAGTAAAAATAAATAATGAAGAGCATCAATATATAGATAATAAGTAATTTCAGGAAACAGGGCCCTATAAATTTTCTCCTAATGTAATAGTGGACTCTACAATACTCTACATGCCGCTATCAACAATGAAGTAGGTAGTAGGAACAACGCTGGACGCTGGACATTCCCTGCATTCTGCCCCTTACTCGTAAAACAGTTTGCTATCGTATTTTCTACTTATCAATAACGAGTATTGTAAATAATGAAACATTAACACTTGACCTATAATTTATACAAGTAGAGCGTGTAACAAAACGAATACAAGAATGAACATCTAGGTACTTGTATTGTATATATACTTAGGTACAACATTAATTTACTGCTATAATTACTATTCTCGTATGCTGATATGATTCAAATTCAAATCGCTGTTACTCGTATATTGCACGAAACTAGACACTAAGAAATATGTTAGTTACAAGTACTTGTTCGTTATCCTGAGTTTCATTGAGTCGAACCGGGGGGACCTAATGTGCTCCGCTATTCCCGACGGTCGTTGATCTAATTGAGCATTTGAGTGGTGCGTGCGTGCTAATGGGCTAATTACGTACATGAGACGTGAATTGGTGAGTCAATGTAGCAGGACGCGGCGGCCGTGGGTGTCAGACGGCATGGCTCCGAACAACTCCGCCATAGTTTGTATTGTGATTATCCGAGCAATTCCCAATGTACGAGTAGGTACGAGTGCAACTACTCATAACATATTATATATATGTATAACACAAGTCAGATAATTTGTATGAGAGACAAATAATTGGATAAACGTAAGTAAAGTTTTCCAGTAGCGTATAAAGATTATTTAAAATGAGGCTCCACTTGCATACTTAAATACAAGTAAACAGAAGATTCACGTAATAAGCAAATTAACTCACATTACATTTACACCTGCTACCATGTTAGTCGCATAGCAAGTAGGTTAATTTATAGTAATGTGTCAATAATACCTTCATTGTTTTATTTATTCAGTATAAGTAATTAAAGTAATTAATTGTCAATAGATGTGCTCTGTAAGTTTCCAGAGTATGTATAAAAACAAGTTAAGTATAAGTGTCCAACAGAATTATATCCTTCAGAAAAACTGGTATAAAATTTCGAACGACTTCTAACTTTCGCTGGCAGCACCTCGCGTATAACGGATCGCGAGAGACACGCGCCAAAAAAAGAATAAAAAAAACAAGAACAACAGTTTGTTATTTGCGCGTAACGGCTCCGGTAGCCGGCTATAAGAACGATAAGCCATCTCAGATATTTCAATTTGATGGATGCAGTTTTATGACAAGTTATTATAAATTATTTTCGTTACATGTACATTCTTTCATATTAAATTAATTAGTCAATTAACTACTCCTAATTAAAACTGATACATAACTGATTGCTGCCTCATGCTTATTTAACACATTAAATATAAGGTAATATTTAATATTATTAATTATCTACGTAAGTACTTTATTAGTATTGTAATCAGGTTTCTTAGGGTTAGGTACCTACATGCTAACCTAATATTTACTTACTGCATTAAGTCAGAAAAAATATTAGTAAATTCGTACCTACATTGGAAATTCTGATTCCATAACTTGGTCAACAAATGAATAAATAAATTTTCACCTACTTAATTCTAATTGTCGTATCGAAGTGAAATTTTGTATGTAAAATGTAGTTATTTAACTCCAATGACATTGCAATATAATAATATGTAGGTATTGGTAACTTAGGTATGATTAAAATCCGAATAGGTCGATAGTAGATACATACATACCTAAGTGTTCATATAATGTCAAATCATCGACAGACTGACAGAAAATTATTGTTATTCCCTCATTAGGTAGGTGCTTAGACAGAATTTTTTTTTATCTTGAAACGAAGAATAAAATTTAACACTTCGGTTTTATCTAAATAACGAACCTTATGTTGAACCAGTTTGATGTTATAATACGTTAATTTATTCAAACCATTTGAGTTATTAATACTAAGTAATCAATATTGTATTCAGAACCGTCTTCATTATAATTTAATGAATATCGCCATTTACGACGAATACAAAGAACTCATGAATATTAAGCGACTGTGTGGTTATCTAAAATGCTCATGTACGAAATGTTACTTTTTATTTTATACAATTATATAACAATACTAGATCAGTATATTTTATCAATTTTTGTAGTATTTAATTACACTTTATTATGGCTAGAAAGTGATATTGTGGAGGCAATACTAACGTAGAGGTGGATTAGCTGCATACATATAGCAGATTTTGAACAAATATTACGTTCCTAAATATTTTTAAAGTAAGAAAAAGAATCAAAGAAAGATTTACAAACAAACAATTATTAATCACTGTAAAAGCTAATGTCTACAAAGTTTTTACACGAACATGATTTAATTAAATTATTATTACTGATACAAAAATTGTCTACAAAATGAAACGAGGATGCATAGGCCATTCAAGATTATTAAACAACAATCAATTCAATACTTTCTAAAAGCTCTACTGAATTTTTTATAATATTTATCTACTGTAATTTAACATAGCAAGGTATGTATTTAACTATATATTTATTTTAATAATATAATTGCGTAGTAAAGAGGTGATAGCACTCTTGATATCGATTGCAAACAAAGACATATACTTAGAATACATTATACCTATATAGAGTTGGACACAATTAAAATATGATACCTATGTATAAAAACTTTTCATATTTTGAAGCTTAATTTCATGAAAATGTATGATACAAACTACAATATTGGTGTTGTTTACTTACAAATGCTTGTGAAAACCTGACACACTTCTAAAACACACCAGCTGGCACGTGTGTTGTCGGATGTTATCGAAATTAAATCTCACAGCACCTGATTGAAACTTTCAATCATTGTTAACGCATACACTCATCTTGTGCGCGCACAGTGCGCTTAAACTGATATGTAACACATTTCCCTCCACATCTCGCCATTTGTCTATTTACTTTAGTCTATTATTAAAACCTTTGATCTTTGAGCGAAGGTGAGAAAAATGATAACAGTTTAGCTCCCGCACTTATCAGTCGAACGTGAAGACAGTAACTACAAAGGTATTAAAAGAAACTGTTTGAAATACTGATAAAGATTGTCTTTTGTGATCCTTTATCTTTAGCTTGGACTTAATGGATGTATGACTAATATTCGTAGTTTTGTGAACCGAAAACAAAAATGTACCGACAAGTAACAGTATTATATAGATAGATTAAAAATTTTAGTGTTAAGTTAACGGCCTTTACTCTTGAACTAACTAGTTCCACTAATTCTATGAATATGTTTGTTTACGGAGTCACACGGTGGCTTCTGCGTTTTGAAAAAGTTTCAATAATAATAGGTACCTATATGAATTCTTTTCATTCAAGTAACTGTACGTGATAGGTAATAACATTGTGTCATGAAACAACGTTCTTTTATATATTTATAGTTTACTAGTTGGTGCCCGCAACTTCGTCTGCAATTAAAAAAACTTTTCTCACGGACTACATTGTGAATCTAAACCATTCTCAAGTCCCCTTGAACACACACAACAAAATTCATCAAAATCAGTCCAGGAATCGTTTAGGAGGAGTTCAGTGACATACACGCGCACATAAGAAATATATAAATATAAAGATTATTCTATTATGTC
>DWQL01000694.1:0-13860 GCA_018231265.1 Noctuana haematospila | reverse complement strand
GCTCCACTGTTTTTCGTCGACAATTAATAATTTCCATCGAGATATTTGTCGATAACTGACCTCCTGGCAACATCCATTTTCCGTATCCGATAAAAAAGAGTAGGTAATGTATGTATGTATGTATTTCTGCTTTCTAGCCTTGTTAATACTTAGTAGAAAAACTACTATTATTTCCTTTTTTATCGTACAACAGCTGCGGTAGTCACAAGAACAAATTAACCATGATATTATTGGCTATTGGTACTAATGGACAATATCTACTTACAAGAATTAAGAGTGTCTACGTCATCTACGGAAGGATTGAATTATATTTAAATTGAAACTCATATAGTTTTATAACGATTTATTGTACAAAACAATAATACATTAAAATGTACAGGTATGTTTAAATTTTGGACGCAATTAGGTCCCAAACTCTGGATAATATGTGTATCATCCCCTTACAGACACCATATTGCTCGTAGAGGTGTCAGCAACTAATAGAAATATAGATTCGACTCTATATAAGCAAACTAGAATAAGAGAATAAAAATATAACAATAAATTAATAGCATGCTGTCAACTTAAGTACACATAGTCTATCGCACTGCTTTTATCGACGGGCACCATGTAGTCTTTATTTTAGAACAACGTAATAAACAATTTGATTAAATCTCCTAAGCATACTGTATATTATATACACATGAACATGTCCTCTCTGGTGAAGCAGCAGATGCAGGTCTCCGCCGGCGCCTCTCGCCTTACGAGTACATCTTACATCTACAAGCCGTTCGGTAACTAATCGAGAGACGAGAGCGGTAGTGGTAGCAGAGAGAAGCAGGTGAGGAACTATGAATCGGTGGCGTTTACCACTTGTCAACGACCACCTCGTTCGCTGTAAAACAACGATAGTGTTAGTGTGGAGTGCGCTCGAGCGAGTGCCGTCGCCCGAACTTACTGGGTCTTTACGTAGAGATCACAACCGTGTCGTAGATACTAAATGTGTGGTTTCACTGCGGGATCACAACAAACAATGAGTGTTCATGGAATATGTGCGTGCAGTGGCGCTGCGGCGGCGTCCCGACGCGCTTATAGCTTCCACGTCGGCTGGGCTGGGGGCAGAATACACAGCGTTAGTGCATGCGGGACTAGGGCCATGGGACTGTCGGACCTCCCTGCCTGACCTTCATGGCGAGTGACCAACCAAACAGGGGCTTAAAGTTCTGCAATACGTTTAACAAAGTCGTCTCCTCGGATATAAGGTGTTCTAAAGAATGGCGACGAAATTATGTAATACAATTTCCAATAATATTTTTACAAGTGTAGTTGTTACACGTAAAATTTCGGGTATTCTTTTTATTTGCAAAACTTTTTTTGTTAGAAGGAACGGCAAAAAAGTGGGTAGTGCACTAATGAGAACATACTGGTGCATGTTCTGGCAATAAAAGTGAAGTTTTAATTGTGTATAAAACCTTCTATCTATACATTTATTATTGGAAGTGAGGAACATTTAAGAGAAGAGATTTTAGAAAGGAAATAATCAAACTTTTTATTCAGGAAGTTTAATGTGTAATATATATTTAGTTAAATATGGATAACATAACAGTGAAGTCAAGGGAGGTAGGGGTATCCACGAGTACTGAGCATGCCTATGTGCTGCAGATAATGTAATCTTTAATACAAATGTGTAACGGCACTATTTTCAACAAAATAATTGTGTTCAGTTCATAAGATTTATAACATATTATTGTATATATTTTTAGTAAAATAAATGTCGCACAAACCAAGAAAAACTGTAATCTTGAAAAGAAACCATGCAATGCATTCATGCGCGTTTTATTTATCCACCATAAATAAATTCAATATATTCTGACCTCGTACCCTTACATTATAAACGATAGCTAGGATTTTACTTAACACTTACTTTATTATTATGTCTCAGTAGTAAGATCTGGTGCAATCTAAATAACCTATTATATTTCACCTATTATAAGAGGCATGTTTTGATATGTTGGAAACATATTAACAATAATTAATAATTATGTCTTTAAGATAGAATTAAGACTGTTATTGTAATATAACGTGCATATTACTGCATATACTAAATACAAAATTATGTGAGCACGATATAAGATTTAGCAGATTCGAATAAAATACACACAGTCAAATTGTTTATATATTATTTTTTAATAAATATATTAGTCAGTTTAAAATTGTTTGTTCTTAGGTTATGGGCCCACAGCAACAATTTATATTTTTTAACTTTAGTATTCTAGTCTCAACACTATCAAAACTAGCCTCTTCATTTACGATGACTATAATAGGGTTTAATTTTATTGATATAAATTATGGTTTAAATAAAGACAAATATAACATTTTGAATGTACCAAAACCGCACATATACTTAAAGTCCATACACAGAATACATTGCGTTACATATTTTTACTCTTTAACAGAACACATAACACTGGATTTTTATATTTAAGAGTGTGTATATCAAAATAAAAGAATAAAAAAAAGTGGGCAAAATCTGTTCAAGATGGTTATAAAGTTAAATATTGGGTTAATTCAGTGCAAGAAGACACATTCTTATATTTGTTAATTGGTTATAAAAAAAAACATAAAAACAGCAGTAGCCCAAAGCTACCGCTCACAGATTAAGAAAAAAAACAAAACAGAAATGCACTCATGTTTGTTAACAAGCAACCTTAGACAAGAGGACAGAGGAAGTAAGATAATAATAATCTTTTATAAAGAAAAATAACGATGTCCTATCAATACACTTACAATAAATTATTCTAAGCTAACAATCCACATTACTAGATACAGTAAGTTTTAAAAATATGTCTGCAGTCCAAGAGGACAAGGTACTGAGCTGTGTGCGAGTCAAACGGAGCTCAGTAATCAATTAATTAATATACTGCATAAAATATTATATTCTACAATTTTAACACAGTTTAACTCCTCTAAACAGTATAAATTTGGTGTTACATCGACGTCGTAATGAACAATTTCACAGCCACTAACTTCTAATAAACAACAGTATAAGACAAGAGGCTTACCGATAAAATAAACAGAATAAAAATGGCTGAGGCTCCGAAAATTTGTGTATCATAAATGAATTTATTGTCTCGCACATGCAAAATGCAATCACACGAGCGGGCGGATCTCGCCGCCGGCCCTCCATTAAATCTACGCTTAAAGTATAACAGAAATCACTACAATAGTAGATTGTAGTAAAACCTTTCATACGAAACGCTCAATGCAGAGCGCAGCCACGTCGCAAGGATCTTATTTGAGCTGATAGCACCGCCAAAGTCCAATGAGCATCGGCTGCTCGTCGAGCACTCGTAGGTTCATGTCACTACGCGCAGTCCTCAAGGTCCAAGTCGCGCCGTCACGTGCACTAGGGCATCACTTCACACACATTGTGCTCCAGGATTAGCATTCAAACGGTTAGAAAACTGGTACTGTGGTGAGCACAGCTCATTGTCCATCGATTTCCACAGTAGAATTCGGTGCGCTACCCAAGCACGAACAACAAAACAGTTAACACCATAATCATACGCTTTACATAAACACTATGTAAATTCGAAAAGTGTTGGGTGGCGCAGAATTCAGCATGAGGGTATTAGGTGTGAATCAAACGGGATGGTGGCACGGTACGAAGGCGGGCCGGCTTATAGGGGTCCGTAGATGATGATGCCAAAGAAGACGGCCCACATGAGCACAATCCATTGCATGCCGTGGAGCCAGTCCACTACAGTGCGCGTCTCACCGTCGGAGATCTTGCGCGCGACGAACTTCAGCACCTCGTCGAGCAGCACCACGGGCACCGAGAACTTCATTACCGTTACCCACTCGTCTATCGACAGCGGGGTCACTTGGAATACAGCCTGCGGACATTACATTATTGCTGCCTTACTAGTCACAGTAGTCACTTTTACACAGCATGGGTGTAATATATACAAAACAAAAGCATATGTGTACATGATTAAAAGATGATTTTAATTAATATATCAGTAAATACCACTTTCGATAAATGTACCCTACACTTCAAAATATTAAAAGCTATTTTATATATAAACTATGGGAGGCCTATGTTCTGTAATAACGTAGTAAGTCATCCAAAGGCTGGATGGATGAATCCATATATAAATACCTAACTGAAATTTTTTTTTGTAGTTCGACTTATTGACTTACTAAAGCGACTTACCGAGAGGACTTCAACATAGAGGATGACAAAGTGGAGTGTGAAAGAAAGGGCCATTGAGCCAACGAGCCACATGTTTGACCAGGGTGGCATTGTGATCAGAGACTGGTTCTCTGACAAGCTGTTCATGGCGTTCAACATCTCAATGGTTACAAGGACAGACAGAGCCATGGTCATGGGGTGGGGGTCAGTGAAGATCTTGCAGTCGATTCCCTGTAAACAAATATTTTCGTATATCGAATCGATGTTTTGATGGATAAAACAAATATTATACTTTAATAATTCAAATTTTCATACACAGGTAAACATCGTTAATCTTTTTAATTTTGTATTAAAGTTTCTTATACATTTATTTTATTTTCTCTTAAACATAAATTAAATGTATTTAAATATAAATGAAATATGAAATACAGAATGGAATAATTGAACGTGAAGCACATTTTTACCTTGAATTCGTCACCGCCGCCGAGGCACTGTAAGTGATGGGTCAGTTGCCAGTAAGTCATCTGAGGCCCGAAGGGAGAGTACATAAACCACCAGGAGGCAGCACCAACGGTTGCAGCGCCGACGTAACCGCCGATAGCCATGTACCTATTAGCAAAACATTCCCGTTGTACTTAGAATAATAAATAATGCCTCACACTCATTGCCCCACATTTTGATTTCCTGAGTTTTGGATAACCTGGACCTGAATATAGCTACATAAAATCTTTTTAAGTGGCTTTATATTTCTTTATACAAGGTAGTTTTCGAACTTCGAATTATTTCGAGTTACTTATTCGTTCCCAGTTGTACTATGACTATAAATATTTTTACCTTCAGGCTTTATTACATTATTACGGAAGAACCAATAAAAATAATTACCTGAAGAACAGCCATCCAGAAATGAGACCTTCATCAGCTTTACGAGGAGGTTTGTCCATGATGTCCAGGTCGGGAGGGTTGAAGCCGAGGGCGGTGGCGGGGAGACCGTCAGTGACCAAGTTGACCCACAGCAGCTGCACGGGGATGAGGGCTTCGGGGAGACCCAGAGCGGCGGTCAGGAAGATAGACACCACTTCACCAATGTTGGAGGAAATCAGGTAACGGATGAACTGCTTCATGTTGTTGTAGATGGCACGACCTGGAATTAGACAAATGGTGTATAGGAACAAACTTAAATGTGATTAACGGCCGAAATTTTTATTGTGAATTGAGGATTGTCTTTGGACAGAAATATTATCATCCCAGGCAATCTTAGTTCTTAGTAATAGCAACGTATAATTTTAGTGCTACACAAAAAGTTGCATGCATTTATCTATTTTGAGAATTTTGAGAAACATTCGAAAACTGGTTAATGCTAGTAAAAGGGCACAGTTAGTATATAGGTAAGGTCGGGTGGCGTGAAAAAGGTAATTTTAACTACAAAAGACCTTACAAGTTTATGGAACAAAGATGTTCAATTAATTATACCTAAATAAAAAAAATGCAAAGCAAACTGAAGTGGCAGTGGGCAGGTCACATCGTTCGAAGGACTGACAATCGATGGGGAAGAAAAGTCCTCGAATGGAGACCGCGTCTCGGCAAAAGGACCAAAGGGCGACCTCCAGCCTGATGGACTGGAGACCTGAGGAAGATAGCGGGAAACCGCTGGATCCACAGGGCACAGAACCGGGCGGAGTAGCGTCACTTAGGGGAGGCCTATGTCCAAAAGTGGACCTCTAAAGGCTGATGGATGGAAAAAAATCATACCTTCTTCAACTGCAGCGACAATGGATGAGAAGTTGTCATCAGCGAGCACCATCTCAGCGGCGGACTTGGCGACGGCGGTGCCGGAGCCCATGGCGATACCGATCTCAGCTTTCTTCAGAGCGGGGGCGTCGTTCACACCATCACCCGTCTGCAATTGTTCACGTTGTGGCACTTTAGTATTTCTAAACCGACTATCCAATGTTTTCATAAAATAAACACACAAAAAATATATCAAAATAATGTAGTCATTTAGTCATAATTCCCCATACCTCTATTATTGAATCATTAAATTCTGCTATGATAACTTCGAGTAGCGTAGTTTATAAACAGTACCAACTGTCTAACATAAACATTTCGAAAAGCGCTCCCAATAGTTCAATTTGTAAACATGAAATAACGCCGCACTCCACACACTGTGTATTTATGAACACATTGTTTGCATAGTAATAAACTGTTAATAGATTTTAATTTTAGCTTATAATACAATTATAAGTAATAAGTCATAACTGATATTATTTCCTAAATATGTTTAAAGGGAACTAACGAATTTAACTTTTTTTCTGCTAACGCAGGATGTTAGTGGTTTTATAATCCGTTTTCTCTTTCTTTTTATAGGACTCTGAAACCATAAGTGTGACAGTTGACAAATAAAATATGGCAAACTCCAACAATCCGCATTGGAGCAGCGTGGTGGAGTATGCTCCAGGTCTTCCCTGGTTGTGGGGAGAGACGCGTGCCCAGCAGTGAGACATAAAAAGGGTTGAAGACAAGGCAATATAGGTAAAAAAATTCTAAACTCACCATGGCAGAGATTTCGTTCATGCTTTGCAGGAACTCAACGATCTTGGATTTGTGGGCGGGCTCCACGCGGGAGAAGAGACGGGCCTTAGCGCAAGCGGCGCGCTGCTCACTCACGGGCAGATCGTCGAACTCGCGGCCAGAGTATGACTTGCCTGTTGTGTCTTCATCCTCTCCGAACACACCAATGCGTCTAGTAACCAAAAAATTAACCCGGTGAATTTTTTGTCGTGACAGCTTGCTTTCCATAGATTTTTGTTCCATTAATTCTATTAAGAGACTGTACTGTAGTAAAAGTTACAATGAAAGAAAGATTAATTATTTACCTGCAAATAGCCTCAGCGGTAGCCTTGTTGTCACCAGTGATCACGATTACACGGATACCAGCAGCGCGGCAACGGACGATGGAGTCGAAAACTTCCTTCCTCGGGGGGTCCAACATACCGACTACACCAACGAATGTAAGGTTGACTTCATAAGTGTAGAATTTGGATGAGTCACCGAGGTCCATTTCTTCGGGCTTCATTGGGTTGTCAGCAGTCGCGAGCGCCAAGCAACGAAGAGTGTCGCGGCCGGTACCAGACTGCCTGGTCAATTCTAAGATGCGGTTCTTCAGGGTAGAGTTAAGAGGTACTTTGCTGGTTCCAACACGAGCATGACTGCATCGTTCCAAGACACCTTCTGGGGCACCCTTGACGAAGAGTTTAGGTCCATTGCCGAGGCGGGAAGGCTTAAGAGGTGTGCAGTAGGTCGACATAGATTTCCTGTCACGAGAGAACTCAAGGGTGAATTCTTTCTTCCATTTGGTCTCAATTTCTTGGCGTACAACAATAGCAGTGGAACGGCGGTCGAGACCAGACTTGGGAACATTGAAGGGATTCATCTTCTCGGCGAGAACAATAAGAGCAGTTTCAGTAGCTTCACCTACTTTTTCGAAAGCCTGTTTGAATTCGTTGAAGTCGATCGCGGAATCATTGCACATCACGCAAATAGTTCCCAATTCGTGGAGAGCATCAAACTCGGCAGCCTTAATCTTTTGTCCCTTGAGGTACACGTCACCAATAGGTTCGTAGGTGGAGCCAGTGATTTCGAATTCCAAGAAGCTGCTGTCGCCACCTTCAATTTTCTCAAAAATGAACATGCGAGATACGGACATCTGGTTGGTGGTCAGTGTGCCAGTCTTGTCGGAGCAGATGACAGATGTACAACCCAGGGTTTCTACGGAGGGCAAAGATCTAACAATAGCGTTCTTCTTGGCCATTCTCCTGGTGCCGAGAGCGAGACAAGTGGTGATTACAGCGGGTAAACCTTCAGGAATGGCAGCGACGGCTAAAGCGACAGCAATTTTAAAGTAGTAGACGGCACCTTTGATCCAGCTTCCACCGTGGGCGGGGTCATTGAAGTGACCAATGTTGATAGCCCATACAGCAACGCAAATAACAGAGATAACCTTTGAGAGTTGTTCGCCGAACTCATCGAGTTTCTGCTGCAGGGGAGTTTTAATTTCCTCAGTCTCAGACATTTCAGTACGAATTTTACCGATGGCAGTGTTAAGACCTGTTCCAATGACAATACCGCGGGCTTTACCAGCTGCGACATTGGTACCAGAGAATAGAATGTTTTTCTTGTCTTGATTGACAGCGCGAGGGTCTGGAATGGCATCTGTGTGTTTGATGACAGATACAGATTCACCAGTCAGAATAGACTGGTCAATACGAATAGTCGTAGAGAAAATCTTAATCAGGCGGATATCAGCGGGAATTTTGTCACCAACAGACACCTCAACGATGTCACCGGGTACAATCTCTTTTGCTCGGATTTTTTGTACGCCGGATTTGTCTCCTCTTACAACCTTACCCATTTCGGGTTCGTATTCTTTTAAAGCTTCGATGGCGGATTCTGCATTTCGTTCCTGTGAATATGTTGATAGTTTAATGATTGCATAAAATAATGAGTTATATCAAATTTTTTCAATTGTGATTTTGTCTACATTTACTATAATCTCAGGTGAATATTACCTGCCATACTCCTACAACTGCGTTAGCAATAAGAATTAGTAAAATAACAAAAGGTTCTACGAAGGCGGAGAATGCATCTTCGTGTTCCTCAAATAAAGCTAAAACCTGAAAGGAAAGAAAAGTTAATTAGTTACAAGCAGACATATTTTTGTTCAGAAAACTACGTGGTTATAATTTGAAAAACTTACGAATGATATAATAGCGGCTAACAGCAAAATCTTTACTAAGAGGTCATCGAACTGTTCCAGGACTAACTGCCATATACTTTTTCCTAAAAAAAAAATATATTATTTTAGAGAATACCTACACAAAAATGGTCAAAGAAACGTTCTGCAAAAACTTGCAAGGATGCTACTTTTTTAATATTTGATATTACGGACTAATTCTAAAGAATTTATAAGGAGAATGCAAAATAGTATGTAAACATCATACACTAACTAAAGTTGTTGTATCGATAATATGTTTTAAAGACGGTAAGATAATAACTTTAAAAATAAATAGATTTGTGACTTTTACTCTTAATAGGTTTCAAGAACAGTATATTAAATTATGTTTACCTTCTTCTGTTGGCAGTTCTGAAAACAGAAAAAAAAAACCATAATTAGAGTTTTGAATAAAACATCAAAGGAGTAAATTTACCAGATGATAAACCAGTCAGAGGAGGCATGCGATCTATCTCGGTAGTTACGATCGTATGTGTATAAATACATATAGTTTAACTGAATATGCGTTAGGTCGCGAGCGTGCTATGCCAGTTTTCGATACAGCCATTACAAATAGTAATGACGTAACAATATTGAGTTATCTGAAAATGTTATTACACTGTGGTATAATAACTTCCATTACCAATAGCGACAAGGACATCCTTATACTTGCTACGCTTCATCAATCCTTCTAAGTTGCATGAAAATTCCAATTAAAAATGCCTAACCGTATTATATTGTAGCACTGATTTAAAATCATATCGGCTGTGTCAAATGATGATTAAATTTATTTAGAATGTGCAGGTTTATGTATGTATTTGTCGTTGTCATTGACACAAAAATTGAGGGTATTCGCCAAAAGATAACAAAGATAAGGTCTTGTATTTTTGTTTACTCCTCACAGGTATGTTGCTATGGACAAGTAATAAATGGCTCACGGGAAAGAACCATTACTTGTCTCACTTATTTATCATGTTTTTAAAACTAAATTATATTCGGTAAGAGGTGAAATTTGTAAACAATAACTTCTTTTTTATGGATTTCTGTGATTTGTGAGTCGTAGGCTGATTGCCTAAAGGCAAATATGAACTGTGTTGACATAGTCATAGACATTCAGTACAATAAACCATAGTGGTGACGAAGACAAGAGTACACCGTAAACATGATGATGTGTGGTGTAATCTAGTTGCGTGTTAATGATTAGTCGTGTGGCGGTCACATTGGGCCACGTCTCGGCCGTGACGTGTGTGACCTGTTCACTGACCTCGCTACGTACGCGCTTTTGACGTAATTACGACGTTTAGGATGTAGAACATAGGTACACCCACCTGAAGATGAGCAGAGAGAAGCATTTCTAGTGACTCACAAAGTTAAACAAATAGGTTAATATCGGTTATCGTAATACAAAGATCTATTTTAGACACCGCGAATAGTTTTAGCACTCCACGCAGGTTTTAAAAGCGGCATCTTATCTGACATAATCATAAAATACGTCAAGGGTTCCGTATGGACATCGTGTAATTTCTAAAAACGTAAGGTGAAAGAAGTCATAGTTTCATAACAACGTTTCTCGATCATATTTTAAGGATTGTAGTTCTAAACACATGTTGCAAAGCTCGACACTGCTATCTCAGTTTCAGTTTTAGCGGATTGTAATCAAACGTTGCGTTGTAACGACTATTTGCGTACATAGAGCGCTTGCCAGCGTAGCTAAAACGAATGTAAGCAATTAGTCAACGCGTTTAACATGTCAATTATAATACATTGTCAGCATCTGTCAGGTGCATTCAAATAAATAAATTTAAACCAATTAAAAGGTATCCAGTTATGTTCTAGGTATATTGAACAGTCTAGGGATAATCGATAATCTTCGTAAATTATCGCAAAGACGGAATGCATCGATCCACTTTATAATGCACTATACAGGTGGCAGTAGAAAACCTTGGCTCCAATTGTGGCTTTAGGTTTGGTCCTAACAAGCGATTTTATAATAGATATTGAATTTCCAGTGTGACTGATAAAATTTAAACTCTGTAATGGATTTTTCAATTAATTTAGAATAGATTTTTGGGTTGGATCCAAAAAACCGAAGAACGTGACAGAAAGTAAAACGGTGACATACTAAGAAGAAGTGGCAGCAATTCCGCAACAATTTAATTTTTTTATGACTCAAGTAGCTGAAACATATTTTGAGATATATTTTGCGGTGTAGGATATAGTTCTGTTGAAAAATACGTTATAATATTATTTTGGACAGTTATCAAGTAGCATTTCTTAAGAATCATATTCAATGATACTAAATTTGATATGAATTACTTTTTAGTTGAGTTTATTTATACCTAATTATATCAATAAAAAATTTAAAGTAGGTACCTATTTACACTGTAAATACAAGTAAACACTTTATACAAGTAGTTAATATCTTAGAAGTAGTTAATAAAATATACCATTTGGGATAGGTTTTGTGTAATAAATAAATAAAATAAATTTTCGAATGAAAATTGTATGTATCGCGAGCCTCCGGCATTCGTAGACGCAAATCGCCAACGTAGACCGGCAAAAATAAACCAGCCGTTCAGTTGAGCATCTATATAGTATTTCAGTCCATAGGCAACAGGCGCTTCTAGCTGACTGAGCGCTTGGCCATCGCACTAGATCTCATCATTCCGCAGAGTTATTTAATAGGAAAATTGTATACAACTCTATATTTTTTATTTACATATAAATAAGGCTCATAAATACCCCTATAATTTAGGTGTTCGCTTATTTTATATTTAGGATTCCAAATTTGTGGTGGGTGATATGGATGAGTGATAATATTATTTCTTCAAAACCTTAATTAGTTTATGGATTGTTAAAAAAATCCCATACACACATAATAATATACATTTTTTTAATTTTAAATACACTTGCTTGCCGTCCACTCCTGAATCTTCTACGTACCAACAGTGGTTGAGTACCATTGCATTATAGCCAACTACTTACCTTGGTTTATTAAAAAAAAAAACAAATTATGAATTATATTTGTTATACAAGTAATGTGAATGTCACGTAAGTGCGATTTTGTTAACTTTATGAGCATGTTCGGATGATAACAGAGATGCCTGGCAAACCAAATACTCTATGTTGACATTTTTAAACTGTGTGTTGACTGTTGGCATTGAATGAATGAACTGAGGTGGTAAATGATGTTTAAAAGAATATTCGAAGAGTGAGTTGATTTTATTAAATAAAATCCCTGTCGAGATCGAGCGAGGTCTAGGGCTTCGGCATCAGCGTAAAGTGGATTAGGAAAATAGCAATCTAACTTAGTTACCGCCCGGTGGCTTATTACGAATTCTTAATGTCATTCTGTTTACGTCAACCAGCGGTCACGTGGCACCTAAATTGACCAATGAGAAAGACTCGTTACGCATACGAGTACATTCATCAATGAGATACACGAGTTCTCTGAATGGGTTTGGTTGCCCGATTACTGTCTAGTTTAAAAAGTTCATAATACGCCTACTGGTTACAGTAAAGTAAATAATAACATGGCGGCTAGTAATTTATTACGTCTTAACATTTTAACTCCTAATGTCAATACCACGCTTGTACGTGCTTGGCCACGGCTTGCCTTTGTATATTTAAAGGCGTCATTACAAGGATTTTTCGTGGTTCTTGGCATTAAAAATTATGTGCGTACGTTACCTACATAATAATTTTTTTTTTCTATTTTGGTGATAAGAGTATATGCGATTATATTTATAAAATAAGTAAGGTAAAGAAAAATTCTGTAGTGAATTCTCCCATATTCGCAACACGTATGAAGTCCACTCAGTGGACTGCACTGGTCCACTCACTCCACACACTATAGCTTTGACGACTATGACCGAAAACCTTCCGAAGGAATCTACGGCCAGCAGTGAGAGACAAATCAATATTTTCTTATAAACATCTATTATGTTTCACGTTTATTCGGAAATTGTCATTTAATAGGATTTCCGTACGGGATAGTAGGGTAGTACCTTTGAAAACATATCGATCATTTATAATGGAAGTGTTCAAATACTTAATCGAGCAGTCCATTCAAATCAGTGCAAATTGAGAGTTAATTTGAGTTAATAATATGTTATGTAAATAATCCTACAACAGAGAAACATTATTACATTCATTAACAGACAGTGTATTTTGTGTTATTTAAATCTATTCTTGTTTAAAGTTTTCCGTATTGTGACCAAGCGTGAAACGGATGACGCATAGTTCATGCTCAAGACGAGAACTGAAGAAGAATAATGTTCATGAGTGGTATATATACACGGGGCCGTGAAAATAAACAATGGCTTATCACGAGCTTTTTTGATAGAGTTCATAGATAAATGTTTTTAAGGGTTCCGTATTCGAAAATTGAAAAACGAAAAACTATTATTCAGACTCCTTCCGTCATCATCACACTATCACAAATTAACCATTACCGTTCACAGAATTTGTTTTCCTTTCGTAACTCTAACAACAAATAATAATTTAAAAAAAAATTGTTGGGGGAGAAGGAAACCGTTTTAGCTATATTTCGTTTGCTCTATCGCCAAAACCCACGCCTGTACTCAATAAATTATTTAATAGCATCAAACTTTGTACGCATAGTGTTAACACTTGAGTTTGGACAACAAATAATATAAAACTGGTCCAGAACAAGTCGGACACGCGCACCAAGGTTTCTCATAACAACATAATAATAAATACGTCACTAAAAAAAGTTAAACCGTCATAGGTACAAACTAGAATTTTTTACATTTTACAGTATGTTACTGTAACCGCTATAACATCAAACAATAATAATAAATAACGCTTCACACTCACAACCCCACATTAGGATTCCCTGTGTCGTGGGTGCCATGGACACACACAAACACCCAGACCGGTAACAGAAATCTAAATT
>DWQL01000693.1:0-13867 GCA_018231265.1 Noctuana haematospila | reverse complement strand
CCTCTTTGATACGTCACTCAATCAATAAGCCACTTCCGTATGCGGGCGAGCACGATTCGCTTATTAGACTTGATGACAGTTATGGCTTCAATACAAAATTTTCCCGTGGGTCTCAATGGGAGAGGTCAACTAATCCGACCAAAGGAGATGCAAGCGCACTTGTGTGACTCTTAATGGAACCAATCTAACTAATAGAACTTCATTGCTTTAAATTATAGCTTGTATCTTTTTGGTAGGCAATCCAAATTTTTTCTGATGCAGCCCAAATGCCTGCCTCAATAAATGAGTAACAATTGTTTTGTCATTTTACAGATGAGTTTTATACTTAGTTGTAGTCACAGAATGGTTATAGACTAAAACTTTTATTTAAAGAACTACATTCACCGCAACAATAAAGTAAAGCTGTTAATACTTTACATAATGATGAATATACTGTATATTAATAGTACATAAATTAATAATATACTTGTGCATTTACGATCACTGTATCTCACATCATTCACAGCTTTATTATTCGCAACACTGTTATAACTTACTGGTGCAAATATGAACTAATCACACAACAAAGCAAAGCAACAATTCCACAAACAGAGGAAAATATTTAGCGTGACAGTCATTCATATACAAAAACCCAGATAGTTGTCAGGTTGAAGTAAGTAGGGTGCGAATAGAAAGGGTTGCAAACGATTTAGGGTACGTCCCCGCATTTACATGCATGCTGCTATTAGTTAGTGCGCCTGATAAGCTGCTCGCCCCTTCCAGACCAATAAACGAAACTCAAAGTAAGTACTGGGTTATTTGTTATGTCAGTACGAAATTAAATGTATTTTAAAAAATACAGCTGTCAAAATTAACATTATAAGAAATTAACAATTATTATTATTAACATTTTTATAATCTAAATAAGAGTACAAAAAACTAATAGTAAGTATTATATTATATCTGAGATACGACGCGTGGCCAGCAGTGGACCAATAAAGAGTTGACGATTGACGATAATGATGAAATAGGAATATGCTTTGTTCTGAATAAATGTATAATTAAATTAATGTAAATCAACGATTTCTTATTTTTTCTTTAACTATTTTTATTTAACAAATTTGCCTTCGTTAAGTAGGTGATGTATTTTGATACACATCGCATTTTCGCATATACTAACTAGTATCCTACCGGCAATACCGGCAATCGGATTTCGAGGTCTTTAACAAGTACCTTTGTTTCCTTTACATTTTATTTGGGTGCAAAAATGTTGCATTCAAGTCGAGTGTCGAAGTATTAAAGTTAAAGAGATTCAAGTATCGATAAACATTGTGGTATTCAACTTTTAGTGGTCTATTTTCAGAACCAAGGCCTACGAAGTGCTAAACGAGTCGTAAGTAGGTATGTGTTGAAATGCAGTTCAAAACAGTATTCGAAGTACAAACATCTTAGTACAAACTATTCTCAACATAACCTAGTGCCTAGTTTACCTACCTGAATTATTAAGCCTGTCAATATTTCCGATTTAAAATGTTGTTTGTTTAATTGTGTTACATTGTTGATATTATTGCGCTATAAATACAAGACGAGTAATTTAGTTTTATGTTATTTAAATGAAAAAATATCAATACCATGACTGATAGATAATAGACTTGTATTATGTTACTCAATGTAGCGTAAGAAAACTGAACAAGAATGCAACACGTATAAATATAAAGTATAGGTAGGCTTATGATAATTTCATGGTTAGCTTTCAGATTTCTACTTCATTATTAGCTAATTGTAAAGAATTAAATAAAACATGTAGTTTCTATATTACAGGCTAACAAGTCACCATACAAAATTTGCCAAGAATAAGTAGATAGAGTCAGTAGGTACCTACTGTTTTTTCTGTGGAAGAGGTTGCAATAATTATACACGTACCTAATTGTCTTTGCTAGTGTATTTTTGAATATGTACACTAAAACAAATCTATCAAAGCCATATATCGCCAGATTGTAAATGTACCTACATGTTTTTGAGCTGTACCAATGAATACAACATTCTAGTACTCAAGTTCCAAACTTTTATAGTTATATGAATAATTTGCTAAGTTGCAAGAGACTCATTTCTAAGAAAAACCTAGCGTTCAAAACAGCTTGAACCACTATACCATATCTGGCAATGATTAACTCCGATATACTAATAGATTTAAAGTACTATAGTAATCAAAGGAGTAATAAGCAGTTGGCCTCAATAGTTCAAACATAGCTTGAATGAGTTAATATAACCATATCTATAGGAATGACATGACGCAAGCGTTAATCTGTAAGGTGAGTTCACTATCAGGGTAAAGCTTTACTATACAGTTAATATTTTGTTATTTATACACTTGATTTTAAAGTAATGCCGAGATTTTTTCCCGACCTACTTTAGCAAACAGGGCGCCTAAAGGAGATGAATTTATTGATATGTTGACTTTCATAACGTGTAGGTATGTAAATGAATGTCTTACAAGAAATAAATTTGAAATTAGATTGAAATGTTTACTAGTGTATGGCCGCAAATGCACCTATACGTGAACCACGTGACAGTAATAATCACCGTAATACCGCAACCACAGTAATAACTTTAAATACTCAAATAGTTGCAAGACTTACACAATTAAAAGTTATATTACCGGTTTTTTTAATAAGTCGAATTAATACAACCGGAATAAACACGACTATATTTAGATACGTATTTTTACGTTATACGTATTTAATTTCACTTGTTGCTAATGTTGGTAATATGAGCTTAGTTGGTGTTATAATAAGTGTACGCAGTTATTTGCTTCGCTAAATTATGAACTTCGCAATTAAATATAATAAAGCAAAACGTTTTCCATTTGTAAATTAGCGTTGCTCATTTCAAGGCTCGCTAGTAGTTAGCAAATTGAATGTCAGTGGCGTGGTTCTTAGTCGATAAAGTATGAAAATGTCACTATACTCTCCATGAACATGATGGAACACAGTTACACAGTGCGTTATGCAAACATATCCCGCATTTTAATACAGTAGTTCGCTTCTCGCGTATAAAATTGTATTCTTTCGGCCGAACTCGTATGTACGATACGCCCACATCAGTCACATCAGTGTCGTTAAACATGTTTTTTCCGCGCTGTGACATACTGACGAAGCAAAATATTATGACGTTCCTAATAAATATAGAGCACACGAAGAATGTCAAGTCGAGATACTTAAGTATAATAGACTTTATCTACAAGTAATTGTCTTTGT
Source organism: Noctuana haematospila (assembly GCA_018231265.1). Taxonomy (NCBI): domain Eukaryota; kingdom Metazoa; phylum Arthropoda; class Insecta; order Lepidoptera; family Hesperiidae; genus Noctuana; species Noctuana haematospila. The sequence goes on along the minus strand of DWQL01000693.1, from coordinate 10,631 downwards.
CATAAAATTTTATTTTTATATCTTGAGTGAATTAGATTTACTCATAGATCGAGTAAGTTAGTTCGTAGAGAAATTCTGAAAAGGAAGAATAATATAGAAAAGACGTACCTAAATTTATTCCTGTTCATGTAAATTAATTAACCTAGCACACAATCCGTATTAATTTAATTTATTTGTACTATTGTTTGAACTTTTATCTAAGTTTTGATATCATGATAAATTATTTAAACGTGTAAATTCAATTAAATGTTAATGATATAAATGTTGCTAAAACCCGATAATTTCTAATACTGTGATAAAATGCTACCGTAGTTAAGGATATTATAAATAATTTTCACACAAATACTTAACACACAATTATCTAAATATATTTCAGAATAACACAAGGAAATAGATAATATGTGGAATGACTGTTCGCTCAATTGAATAAAAAAGTCCACCCTTTATTTTGGCAATGGAATTAATAGGACATCGATACCACGTGGTCGCATCCCTCGCCGTTCACGGGCAGGGCTCGGGAGCGATGACCCCTCGCGGCAGACGGAGCTTTTCGCGTCTCGCCCTACTTGCCGCCCGCCCAACGCATAAATATACGTAATTTCCCATGCTAGCCCATCATATGAAGAAATGCGACACATTCCTTGAATATCCTATTCAAGGAATATTAAATGTTGAAAAGAACATACGAGTATTATTGAATAAAAGAGTGACGATACGGCCAGCTCAAATATATCAAAACCGAAAAGGCACCAACACCGCCTGCAATAAAGCCTTATCAAAATCATCATTTCTAATTAGAAAATAGATGAGTGTAATGAAATAAAACACAAAATAAATTTTGAAAAGTATAAGTTATTTGAAATCAACACTTAAATTGCTCATGGGGGAGCTTAATAAAAGAATGTACCTACTGAAGGTAACAAATTGCTGTGCTAATTGTATCACTTCTCAGAGCTGCCAAAAATTCGTGCTCAAGGACTTTCTCATAGCGGACGGAACACACCCTTGTTATGAAGAGGACGCTCACGCTAAGCACTTTATTCTTTTTTATCTGACGGCACAAAAAACCTAGAATTTTTTCACAGAAGGTGCTTTTGTTGCGAGATCCTTGTAAGACGATGCTTTAGTAAAACACCCAGTCAGTTGTGCAAATGATAGCATTTTTTAATGCGTGTTTATTTACGTACAAATTTATGACTATGAATGAGGGAGAATGAATGAAAAAAAAATAAGTGGGTACTAATAGAAACACGAAATATTTTTGTTATAAAAGTAAATTTATAACAGTATAACATAATAATGTAATAAATTATTTATCATTATTATACATTAAAATAACACAATACAGTATGTATAAATTTACAACACAATAAGTGTTTATTTTTCAATTAATACCATGTTTGTTTTAACAGATACAAATTATAAACGTCATCTTATATTCTTAGTTATGCTTGGTGTACAGTAAATAATAAATAAACCAATGAAACAAGAAACTACAAGCAAGTTAACACGGAAGTGCTTAGGTATTCTGTATCCATGCAACGCTGAGCGCCAAACTGAAATGGTAGTGCAATTCTGTTGCACATTCGGATCGATTTGTTTCAATTTCACGTCACAGCATTTCATGGCCGATAAACGGGAATAGAATATTATGTTCTCATTTCCTGAATACTGTACGTGAAATGGCTGGCTACTATCAAAAATCACAGCCCGCCGTATTCAAATCAAACGTTGAACGATAACATTCAGGGTTGTTAAACTGAAGATTACAAGTCATAATAATATTAATATTTTATATATATAGAGAATAAGATTTAAATAATGTACTTAAAAAAATCAATTTCTGTTCATAGATATAAAATTAAAAAAAAATACAAGATTTCAAATTAAAAGCCATTCATATTATTATGTTTTAATATCCTTTTTATGAAATGAGTTAGCAATACAGCTTATCGTACTGAAAGTATAATGTATGTACCCCGTGAACATACAAGATTATGGTGGTACCCTCTAGGGGACAGCCCTGACGTCACCGTAGCGCACTTGATTGCACTTTCGCTTTCGTCGCATCGCCCGCAACGTCCGCACGCCCGTGGTTGCGTCGCGGTTTGTATACAAGGAAGGAAATATTATACTCGTATTTATGAAATTATATCACTAGACCGGCATTATATATTTATTCATTAAGGATTGATCATAATTCTGCCTCGAATGGATGAATTCATTTGCAAACATTGTGGTTACATAAGGTATTAGTTTTCGTCTAGTAATACAGCCTGCAAGTAAGTTACATTGAAGACGCCTTACAGACATTGCCTCCAAATAGATAGGTAGATAGTAGATAGGTCTTTGTAAAAACAATATGATTAGACAAAGAAATAGTTATAAGTTATAAGCATAAAAATAGCGATATACATAAATTAATTTTCACAAATGCAAGAATTCATCAGCCCACAGCAAAGTGTTGTCACTTAAAGCAACAAAAGTGCTGTCACTTTTGTTTTTAGTGCGATTTATCAACAAAGCGATTTGAGTGAGTAACGCGATTATCTCGATGGCAGGTTTGCTGCGCTCTCGTAAGGAATTACGACAAATGCGTAACGACCGTGGCGTAAGACGACAATCCACTACTTTCTTACCAACTTGCCGTTGATGGATATTGCCTCTTCTAACGTTGACAACTTTCAAACGTACATGAGTACATGAGCAATTAAAATGTATACGTAAGCGACCGTATTGTTTGACCATCTAGATGTGTATATCTAGTGTTATATTCGCCTTCACACAATCTTTTTTACTGAAAACTTAAGTATCTATCTATAGGGTCTATAGGTATTCGTTGTCGATTAGGTAGTATTTTTAATATTTAGTAGGTAGATCATTAAGAAATATAGTTATTATTTTCTTTCATAGTAAATATGTTTATAATTGCATATTTTGGCAACTCGTGAAGTTTTTTTGTTTGTATAATTATAATTAATTATGTATTTTCAATGGTTCGGTTTTGAAATATTAGGTACATTACATAATACTGTTTAGGTGAACTTAATCCAGAGTCGGAAATGAGATACAACTCTTTTAAATGTCAAATGTAATCTTCATTACACAACCGCCCATAAAATTTCCTTTCCAAAATCCTCTAAGATATTTCACGTGGTCGGCATACCTAATGACAAAGTGCCCGTGCTAGTAGTGCATGGAAATTTTTCATTTAAATTTAAATCACGTTTACTATCTCCAATTAAAGGGGTTAAAAAATTGCATGCGTATTCAGTAGTGGTGCATATTGATGAGTGGACATTAGTATGCAGATGAAAGAGATGCATAGATACGGGTGGTTAGACTAGAAAAGGAGCGTGCCCTCGCTCGCCACAGTCGCCACGCCACCCAGAGCGTTGTTGGCAGCTTATCCTGCGATCCCCTTTGTCCTGCCGAGTGCCGTGCCAAGTGTCGTGGTGCATACATAACTGAACTTTCATAGTCACGAATACTCATAGTTCCATTTGACATAATGCTATATAATAACAATCCGCAATAGTTCATTGGTTTGCGCGAGATTTTCTTGATGACTATGGGGCACCCTAATTTCCGGTATCGAGCTAGCGGGAAGTCACGGGATAGTCACGGGACGCCTGACAGATGCGGAACATCGAATTTATTTTGTTTAGAAAATATGCATGCAAGTATAGGTACTTATGTTAAACTATAGGTATTAATAAAATTTGAGAGTGGTTAGGTAAAGACGAATCGTAAGATAATGAACAAGTTTAGTTTAGACACCTAGCATAGTTCGCACACAACGAATATCGTAGAAAAGGTAAAAACACTACTGCACAAATCTTTCACTCCTTTGTCATTCACTGCACGAAGTATGTGTCAGTACTGTTTTACCGCATACTACAGCGTAACACCTTGAGGTGAGTTTCGTAAACGTTACAGAATACTTATACGTGTGTACTCTAATTGGTACAATTAAGTAAAAAATCTAGCTCAAAGTTTACGTTACCTTGAAACGTTAATTATTTCAGATTTCAAAATCAAGATGATTAATTATTTACATCCTTTTATATACATACGTGAGTTTCCCGTAAGTAATGTGATTTATTACAACAACAAAAAAGAATAGGTAAAATACAGTTTTTCCTTTTATTGTAATTACAATTTTATGTTAAACAATAATGAGTAGGGATTTATTACACCGCAACACCATGTCCATAATTAATATGCCCATAACTCTGTTCAAAATCAATAAACTATGGAAATCCCTTTAAAAACTCCTTGATATTTTGGCTTCAATTAATACTTTTTGTCTTAAATCAATCAATCCTTACTAGAAATTTCTTTATTAATTATTATTTATGTACTTTAAATGCTTTCGTTTCGTTCTTGTCGCCTTCCATACTTACGTTTTATCTTCTATTTAATGTTTTTCTTGCTATTTTTACTTTTTGTTCACTCTACATTTTCCCTACTTTCATTTTTAAATCCTCATCCCAATCGCCTTTTGTATTAGTTTTGTTATTCTCTTATTCATTTTGTTTGATTTTTTTGTGTAGTATTATTAAACAGTTAAACATTGTTGATTTGTTTAACTGTGAACCTCCTAATATCACGATTACAACAATTTTATCTTTAATTAGAAAGACAAAGTAGGTATTATGGCTTCGGCTGATGAAACTTAAGTTTTAGTCATAAAGACATGGACGTGAGAACAACACATCATTGTGGTCGCACGATAACAACAAACTAATGAGACACTGCCGACATCCCACATTCATACGAACTGCATAATAGCGCGTTTTTGTAAAACAGTAGCTCATTCTCATTGCTATCAAACAAACGTTTCAAGGACAGTGCGAGAAGGCTACCTTCCACCAGACGACTAATCGATAGCGTTAATATATGCGACTCAGTAACAGGCTCGATTCAACAGGCCTAAATAATTAAAACTGCATTTGTATAAATAAAAAACGATGAATTAAAATTGTAATAGATATATAAAAAAAGGAAACATTTCATTACGCAATATTTGAAATAAATGCTAATCGCTCATAAAATGCCAATGTAGACTCACTGTATTTAACTGACTGATCTACTTTTATCTTGATCGCTAGTGATGAAACGAGGATTGCAAAATGTGTTTACAAATATCTCAATTTAACTCTTAATCAGCAATAAGCATATTAATTACTGTTTAAGCAGGACAAGCGTATCGCTATTAAATCGTAGAATTGTGTAAAGTCTTTGAAATAAAATAGTATAAATATTTAATAATTTAGAGAATATAATACTTACTTAGATACTATTGATGATGAAAATAAAAATCACCCGCTAAATGGTTTAAAATAATATTGTATGGAAATTATTTAGTACCTATTTTATCGTCCTGGTGTGCAATTTGCAAAGTAATATTCTGTACGTCAACACGCTCTCGTCATACGCTTATCTCAGGTACTCAACTTAGGAAACACTCGTTAGTCTCAGAGATAAATTGTGAAACAATGAAAGCGGGAACTTGCCCGCTGCGGAAAGGACGGACGTAACAAAGGATATCAAGTGACGGTGGGCACAGTGCACTGTGTCAAAGCGATCGGATATCGCAATCACGGACCGTGAAAGCACCTGGACGTACTCGCTTTTGTTTAACCGCATTAGCACGTGTGCCAAATGACAACTAGCCATAGTGAAAACACGTAAGTACCTACGAATGAACACACACACCTTATTAATACAAATAGGCAACAGCTACTATACTTTCGATCGTAAAGTGTCTTAGCCTTATTATGGTACGATGACTGTCTACAGACACATGTCTTAATCAAAAAAGACAATGTTAACCAACTCTCATCAATACTTTTACAACGCACTGTAACATTACTATTTTTTGGACATTACCAAATACACCACAACATTAGTAAACAAGGTTACAATTGATTAACATTATCTTTCAATGAGATTAATGTTTAACGAGTAGGTACCGCCTTCATAGATGGCTAGCTTTTCAAGAATGGCAGGCGCTGGTTTGCGTTGTCTTGCGTCGAACATCGCGAGTACGGATGCGTGCCGAACTATACTGAGTAAGTGCCACGCAGAAGCCGGCCATCATGTCACGGCCATCTAACAGGATTACCTGTTCTACTGCGCAAGCAAACTCTGTCACACATAATAATATGGGCCACGACGCCACTTGGCGGCTTATGAAGTCAGGATTACGGACTGACTTGACGATGACCCCCGTTCGGCCTTTAAAGCAGCTTAGAATCAAATATCGAAATCATTTTACAGGCTCAAAGTACAAATAAATCACAGCTATCGACTGACGATTGACTAGACCGACCTATTTTTTAGACCATGTAGGTGATTGTAAAACCTGATCTTCAAAGAATCAAACTATTTTAAATATGTGCCACAAACACTTGGATTGTGAATACCAAAAGAATAGCTCGCAATATAACATCGTACGGCATCATTATCCTAAAGCCGCTCCGCCGTGGGAACAAAGGAAACCAGCAGCTATGAATTTTTCTTGACGCATAATCGCGCTAGAGGCTACGTTTGTCGCTGTTACTAAATCTGATGCAAACTATGCAAAGCCTTAAAGTAGGTACTCAACAGCTCAACATTCCTGAATCACGTCAGCGGAAGTGTGTTTGACAATTTACCTGTTCAAAAAACATTCATACACGTCCACGTTATTGATAAACATTTTTAATTCGAACTGTGATCGCGTGTTTAGTGTTTACTACGAAGAAATTCTTGAGCGTGCTGTTAGTGTGTCATTTTCCTATTCAATACATTTTGATTGCAAATATTATCGTAGACGTGAAGGTGTTCGAATGTTTTCAAATGTTTATAGTACGCATGAAATGAAAGTACAAATACACAATAAACAATGAATGGAAAAGAATGACATCGATTGAGCAGTGACGGGACGCCTAGCAGATGCGAAACATCGAATTTATTCTGTTTAGAATATACCTATGCAAGTAAGTATGTTTTGAGGGGAATAAATAGAGCTTATTAAAAATATATAATTTTTTATGTGAAATTATTCCTCATAAGTATGTACCTACCCAAACCACAAAAGCTTCTTACACGTCGGAGTCGCTTACCGACACCGTAAAATATAAAATGAAAAGGCGGAACCACATCAAAGCGGTAAACTCGAACTACTGAACAGTCAACACGTCGTATAACTCTAGGTATTACTCAGAGTAAGTAGTAAAACTACATTTAGAGTAAGTAATATGAATAAGAAACATAAAGCTAATAGAAGACGCCCATGTCAATAACTAAGGCTTCTTTACTACTTTTAAGACTGTCACTTACGGTTTATGTGAAGCGATGAAGAGAAACGTATACACGTACGCGTATGTACCTAATTCATCTGACGTCAATGATTAACCTCATAAAAATGATTGATAGGATGGCTGCAACTTTCAATGTCTCCATTTATTGCATCTTGACCACATTAATACAGTCATAGACAAATTAACAAAACGAAATTCAAATTTACCCATTATTGTTACCCTCCACAAATTGGAACTCTACATAGAGATAAAATTCACAATTTTATGTGTACCTAGTTAAGAATTAAAGAAGCCTATTAAACGTTTTCTGAGCTATATTATGCTGTTATGTGTGTCAACATTGACGTGTTAAATCTCTATAAATGTACCTGTAATTAACCTTATAATAAATTATAAATATCACACTATAAATTATTTTCATATACCCAACAGAATACGAATATTTGGAATATTCTCGAACTTGGGTAAATTCTCACACTAGAATTTATATTGCTAATGAAAGATAACGAGATTCATAATTTATTCTTAAGTAACTCGTGATGCACAAAAAGTAAACGACCTTGACGCATTCATATCAGAGTTATTTGTGAAACTCCTCGCAATTGGAATTAAAATAAAGATTAACAAATGTTGGTAACTTGCGTTGAAGTTTTTAATTTGTTAGAAAATGTAGTGTTAATACAAAAAAAAAGTAATTAAACCATTTTTAATTCTAGCGACTTAAAAAAGGTTTGCAAAGGTAATAAAATTAACTATGAGTACCTACATATTACCTATACAAAATAAATACGTAAAAGTATTCTTGGACTTCAGATTCCATCGTTTTAAATGTATATACAACTATTACCCTTGTACTTAAAGTGATAGAAGCCATTAAGGAAATTTTCTGCAAAATATGAAAAACCTTCTATCTGTATGCACCATATAAAATGAATCTGCATGGTTACCTGAACTATGTAGGTATACGTAATATAGGCAATATAGGTCGGTTCTGTTCATTTCAATCATTCACGGTAAAGGTTCGTAAAAAGCAGAGCCCACCTCGCTTTTTTATCTTTTAATCCTGCGAGATTATCCGTGCCTGTCAACCTGCGCATTCCATTATGAACATTGAAGCTTTCGAACTGAATAAAAAATTCCAGGATACTATTAGTGATTGATTGCACAGGTGCAATAAGGCTCTGGCCACTATTAAATTGATTAAACCTACTTTTTATACAAAATCTTCTATTTTAAATTCCTACGTAGGTAATTAATTTGTTTGTAAAAATACTTTATAGGTACTTTATAATATTACGATACGAGTATTGCTTCTACATCAAACAAAATAACGAGTATTGTCCCACTGGTTGGCGTTTATTTTCCATAAGATTAAAGATGGTTTAAGTAAAGCCATAAAGTTACGTCTAGGTACTAATTTTTTACCAAGTCATCGATTTATTTTCAATGGATTGCATGCAGCAAATGGCATCCAAATGGAACACTTACAGTGACTTCACTTCGTTCGTGGTTATTATGATCATTGATCACCGTCAACTCTTTATTGTATCAATGTTGGGCAGTCTCCTTTTTAAATAAGGAAATTTTTACACCATAGTGTGGGTTGGTTTAATCATAGGTATTTTGTGATTCATCATAGGTATCTAATAACATTAATTTAGGTTACTGATTGTATCACAGTTGCAATAGCAATTAAAAACAAATTAGGTGTAATTATTATCGTCTCAAAGGTTTCAAGAAAAATTTCGAGTAGAATAGGTATATTTATTATGTAACTTATTTTTTTAATGCATTTATCATGTAAGTGTTTTCAGTCCACTGTTGGGCACGGGTATTCCGAGATAACAAGGGATTTTATCAGTCTATTCATAATCAGTATGTAGCTACAGTCATTACTATCTACAAAAAAAATCAAACTTACAGAATTTAAAAATACCTATATTGAGTTCCTCTGTGTACATATTTTAAACAGAGTACAATTTTTGTTATCGGTCATTTTTACATTGCCTATCTACTTACCTACTAGGGCCGTAGGTATCTGGTAATAGATCCAGTTTAATTGTTATTTCTTTATTTTATTAAATTAAAAAGACCACATTTATTCTACTATATTTGTATGTATTTAGTTAGATTTAGATAGGCACATACGAGTGCTATATCAATTTAATTAAATTGCGCATTTGAAAAACTGAACGGAAATTATTTTATTAGTTTTTATGCAGCATGTACCGATTATCATTACATATAATTTCTCTTTAAAATAAGACCTAGTGGTAGATAAAAAAATGAAAGATAAATAAACATAACAAAACTGAATTAATGGCTTACCGATGAATGTTAAAAAAGCAGCGGCAGTGAATAATAGGCGATATGCTGATTCTTCACAAAATTGCTTTCAAAATCACTTGAAAACGAAGCTATAAAAATATTTCTTTACATCGACTCGCGCTATAAGCGCACATACATTCAACCGCGCCTACCACAGCTGCGATATTCCGCGCTACTCCGCTTCACTTGATTGATAAACAAAACTTCCGTTTTAGGAAGCGCGCGCAATCGTGGGTTGCCCATGTAAAAAATATCGTTCTGTGGTGGAAATATGTGGTGAAAATAAGGAAAATGAATACTTTTCTTTCAATTTATCAATGGTATTGTTACTACGATAACTTTCAAAATATAATATTATGTACCAGTTGTAATCATGTTTCTCTGAATTGAATAACGAAAACTATGTACGTGAAATCAAAGATTATAATAAGTATTGAAACATATTGTACATTATTATATTTTCGTAATTGATAAATTAACGAATTCATTGATATTAAGAGATAGTTTGACAGTCAAGTAATACTAAGTAGTCTGTGCACTTACAGATTTCTTGAAACTAGACTTGACTGACAACTGACAAAATAAATCTGACAATCCTTCCTTTTATGTCAATCTTGATTGAAGATTTTGAAAGTTAAGTTTGACGTTTGTTCTTTTGACGATCGCCAGGGATCCGGATATTTTATTCCTAAATCAATAGAAAAAGTACATTTACACGAAAAACATGGGCTATAAGTTTTTAAAACTTGCCTCTACCTCTTTTAGGGTAAGTATTTCTATCTTTGTTTTCATACATAAAGATTGTAATTATTAGAAAAATCTGTCAACCTAAAATAGTTATGCAACGGGCCATAGACTCTATTGATGGATTGTTTGTGCATTATAATTTATCAATTAGTTAGTAAGGGTTTTAATATGTAAATAAAATGTGAAAAACATATCTCCTTGCTGTTGTATTTGGTTTCATTTGTAATCAGTAATTGACCTTCAAAC
>DWQL01000692.1:0-13880 GCA_018231265.1 Noctuana haematospila | reverse complement strand
CCAAGTATTGCATCCGCGTTGTATGACCATTGACCACTTAAAGTCAGTTGGCCAGCTTGCTTGTTTGTTTGTCATTAAGGTAATAAAAAATTTCTCGTGTTTACTATTATGACGAGTAATATAAGCCATTAAATGGCGTTTATTAACGTCCATTGTTACAGTTTACACAATGCTATTTCCCATGTAAAAGTAAGTAGGTATGTTGTTCCAAGGAGTAGGTACATCTATCGTAGTTTTTCTGTTCCTCGTTGGCCTCCTTTCACCTTTATCCGAAAATTATGGGGGCAAACGTGTGACGTACTTTCCTGTTTTCTGTTTTCCATGAAACGCGTATCTTGAAACGCGTAATAAAAATTCTTGGAAGTAAAAACAAGTAAATATACTTAAGGCCAGAGTAATAGTAATAATAACATCATAAATATAATACCAACAACGCACTCATAATAATGTTTATAACAAAAATGAATATAAATATTATAGCATCAACTTTAATTCAATGATTATAATATTAATGGCCACCGCAGTATTAACAAGCTCAGCGGGTTTATATTTAAAAGGCGACGATTTATTTACGTGAATGTTTATTTTGTGACTAATGACTTTTCGGCGAAATCTGCATGAATAATTATGGATATAATTTCGCCTCTTTTCAAATAAGTATCATCGGTTTTACAGATGATTTATGACCGAAATTTCTACGCCCGGCTAACGATATGAGAAACGCGATTTAGTAAAAATGTTGCGATGTAAGCGTTATCAATTATCGATTTTGCATTAAAATTAGTTTATACAGATTTATTGATTAAAGAGTATGTATTTTAAGAGACGATCAGGATTTATTAATGTTTTGTCATTAACTTCAGTATTTCAGTGAATGGATTTTATCAATGAACCTCTTATAAAAATAGTGTAAAACGAAATGAACTCTAGTAAAAGTACAGCTGGCGAAAAGAATACAACCAACTACAGCGAAGGTTATGTGGCTCATAAACATACCCCCAACAAATGAACGGACGGCTTTACGCTTAACCAGGGCCGACACAAGCATTGGAGATCGTAAACATTACCTAAACGGTCTGCGAAACGCAACCGCAAGTTGAAATGACCCGAGAGTGTGTCGCTTGAACGATGTGCAGTAAATTTTAATGTTTCTTATTATACACTAGGATTTCCTGTGTCGTGGGTGCCATGGACACACACAAAGACATCGTATATGCTTATGCTTCGTTTATGCTTGTACTTAAAATTCTTTCGGGATATCAATTTTATCTGAGTCACAGCTCGACGATGAACAGCTTATCGGCACCGTTGCAGAAAATTGCAGTTTTTCACCCGTAAAATCTATTCTCGTGAAATATGCGAGGTCGACCTGTAGTACCTACACCCTCTTCGGCGAAAGTCACGTTCTGCGGACATTGACGGCAACTGAGCGGTTATCGAGTAAGCGCCACACGGATATAGCATTTTAAATAAGGAACTTGTGTTGCGTCGGTGCTGAGAACCCTTTAGGTGGAATATTTCTTTATTATAGTTTGCTCGCTTTGAATTTTAAAATTCTTTTTTTGAATTTTAATATTCAGGAAGAGAATAAGCGAAGCAAAGGTTTATTAAAAATTTTACAAGAATAATTTGCAGAATATTCAATAATGCGATACTGCTTCTGATGAAGGTAGGGGCGGGATTAGAAATAAATGAGAGAATACTGAGAAAGATGAAGTTCAATGGGAGAATTTATTACGTTAGATACGAGTAGGTATGTCTCTTCGTCTTAAATACTTAAATACGGCAGAGATATTATCAAGTCGTATATAATAACAATTAGCTAACTAACTTTGCTAATTACGTAACTTTGTGCAATATACCACAGACATTTAGATCTAGAAGTGACCAGTACATAATAACGCTTATAGCAACGGATATAAAAATTGGATCCATTAAAATGGCTTAATAAGTTGTCTCGCCGGAAACTGACAAGAATTGCAGACAAGAGGAGTGAATGCAGATGAGGATATACGGGTAATTGACTTTAATTAAGAGTCATTGGATTCTCTAGTAAATAATGGCTAAATAAACTTCTAATTGGATAAGAATCTCAAGCAATAAACTTCTTAGCTTATTCCTCAGAAGTACTTGTAGAGAGGCTAATTCCATGCACTGACTAACAACAACTGTTATTTTTTTAACTCAACATAAGCAGATCTGAGAACTGAAACCAGAACATTAGACTTTAGCTTTTATTTCTGTTAGTTTCTAAATCTGTTTGTACATAAGTTACAAACAAATTTTAACGCTTCATAATTAAGTACTTATTACTATAAATAAAATAAATATATTGTATACAATCGCTTCTATATTAGGTACTCTGGACTGACTATAGGTATGACAGTTTTTAGGCCATTCTATAAACGCCATTTTGGCTCTGATCGACTCAATGGGTGACAGTGGTGAAGGTATGCGGAACTAAAGCTAGGGAATGTAGGTACCTACACTGAACCCATAACAGTAGGCTTAAGACTAAATTTTAGTTCCGAGTACCTTCACAAATGTCAAAGGGGTGAATCGAATCGGCACAAGAATATTTATCATTTTATACTATACTATTAAAAATATAATCGACTTGTCGTTATTGATATAACTCGATTTTGATCGGGAATATTGCGAAATTCCTTGTCTGCTCTGAGACGCCTGTCAGCAAAGTGCCAATGATAAACCTGTACCTCCGAACGACGGCGAATATCTCTGCCGTCCCGGCTCTCGGTAATCTTGTTATGAACTGGTATAAGGAAAATCATAATCTCGTGATCGGTGTTGCTTCAAATACTCGTATTTGAGTCACGTAGTTCATAGCTTTCATGTACTAAAAGTATTATTTTTCTGTTACATAAAGTTTATGATATGATGATATGATTTTTTGCTGTTTACGATACTATATTTTTGATAGACAAGATAATTAATGTATTTTATATTTAGCGCTTATTTGATTTCAATGAAATTGAGTGTACCTTCGTTTGCGTATCTTACGTGTTTGCAAGTTCATGTACTAGAGAATTTTAAAATATTAAACAATTTTTGAAACATATCTGGATCTGTCCATTCTGGTTCATTTATCAGAAAACCAGTATTTCAAATTGACTTTATTTTGAATAGGTTATTCTCTTAACTTTACTATTAAAACAATTAAATCAATTAATGATCGATTATACGTAATGTTTACCCAAATAATTTTAATTCCCTTCATTATACTCATAGTTTACACCAGACGAGTCATTTGAATGAAATTAATTTTCATCGATGCGCTCTAGCAGGCGCCAAAATAATTACGTCGGTCGTTTTAATTTCACCGATAAATGATGACTTTTTGTAAATTACTTTGATGGAAATGTGTTTAATTATAAAACCGTGCCCACAGCTAGGAAATTGAATTGATTTTCAATTTTTTGATTTGTTCCTTATAATACCCATTAGTGAAGTCAATCAGTTCGTAAAGTTTTGAAATTAGAGAAGTAGGTAATTGTTTTACCCTGATTTTAGAAAATCGAGTTCTTATCAGAACTTAACGTCCTACGAATCAATTTTAAATAGGTATTTACTGAGTAGCTAATGTCATCCGTATGTTCGTGTTGACGTATTTGTATAGGTACGTATAATTACAATGATAACATGCCCCGCGGGCAGCAACCCTTTTGCTTGTCGTAGTACGAATGTGACTAAAACACACAGCAGTTTATTTATCATGGTTTTTTAGAAACCTTACTTGAGTACGAAGTTGAACGTGTTCAGATTTTTGTTAGAATAGGAGGTACACGTTATTTATTAGGGAATCAAAAATTCAACACTGTCGTTTTGTTGTTGTTTTTTTAACAATTAATCGCCTCCCAGTCAGATACACTCCAGAAGATCCACCGAGCCGTTGTCGGGTTATGTAACCAAAAATTAATTAAGCAACGATTTACGTAGAAACATACGTCTTATTACATAAACAATACGGGTTTTAACGATCCATCATAAGTTCAGAGGGCATACACGCGGTTTGCTTCCAGACGAAGCCAGACTATTAATGCATGCTATAAAGAATAGTTAGCGCGAACAAATGGCAACATAATTTTATTCAACGGAGAAGTTAGTACTATTCGAGACTTTTTATAACTCCGAGTTTGTATAGAGAGCGGCTTAAGTGGCTTTTATACCCTTTTATACGACAGTTACTGAAATATATTGTGGAAAAACGTGAAAAAGTAATGTTCTTAACGCCTTAGCTATATAGAGAGGGTTATGTCTATGGTTAATAGAATAGTATGTGGGTGCGCAGTTCGTAAATATTTGGTACGGTTTTTGGGCCCTTAGCCTTGCTCCAAGCTTGCTTCAGGACTTTTTACGACCGCCGTCTTATCAGGTGACATTTACGACAGCAGTGCCACGAAGGAATCGATCTAAACGGATCTTCCTAGAGAAAATGAGGTTTAATGTCAACGGAAGCCTTTATCTCTGCGTTGGTACCGGCTTTAGTCTATATATAATTCTTAGAAAAGATGTTTATTCGAATTAGGCAAGTATAATATACTTACCTAGGTAAATTTTGTATAGGCAAAATTTATGTTTCGTACGGTGCTGATACGGGGTAGCGGTTATACATGCATCTCATAATTAGTGTAATAAATAAAAGTAACTTAAGTAAGTAGTAAGCAATAAGATGGAGTTTTCACAAAGTGAAGCATAGTAAAATTTAAAAATAGAATGATACTAAAGAAAATATTCTTCTTTTGTTAATTTTAACTTATTAAAAGTCAGCCACCTTTCCGTCCGAAACAAAAGTCTCATAATTAGAGATTTTGAGTCTAACTCCCAAAAACATGGACGCCATATTTTTCCCTTTCACCAAGTCGTAACATTAAGCACCGGGCCGCCGGCATTATCACCACAATGTCGCCTCATTAACTCGTGAACGTACCTTTGATAAATTTTGGATTTAGGGATCCACACAGCAAAAACTTAACTGCTATGTAACTTTTGGTAACTAGGCGACAGAGCACAGAGAGAATACGAGAGGATATGAGATAAAAAATCACTTTGACAAAAAGCGGATAACATTTTATATTTACAAACGTGATTTCTCCGTACTCGAACACACAATAACATAGGTATTATTATAATATAAAGTTGGAGGTGGTATTTTAATTTAATTATTGTTCCAAAAAAAAGGACACTGAAAGTTACAAAGCATACACATAGATTGCCTTCTAAATTTTATTCTAGGTAACTAAACAAATTGCATCCAAGAAAGTTTTAACAACAATCCCCTTTCAAGAAGAAAGCAAAATGATTATGTTACGCTTAACAAAACTACTATAAATATCCATAATCTCCACGATACACAAAAACTTTGAATAACGAACAGGAAACCTTACTTAAAACCTTTCACACGTCGTTGTCAAAACTTCCCGGACAAAAAGCTAAAGGTGATAGATGTCGCTAGTGCGGCCCGCGTTGATAAAGGCCGCTTTGAACCTGATGAATTCTCCTCGAGGATTAGCCCTTACAATATGAGCACAATTTCACAGCCCGCCAAGGGTCTCAGTGACAAATACCGTTGTGAATGTAGAGTCATTTATTCACAGCTAGTATACGACTAACATTGTTAAGTACATTTTCTAATATAAATGGTAATATTGTGGTGATTTTTTGAGAGCTCACCTCGATTGCGGGCAGTGGAATGGTAATTTGATACGGAGAAGCGTGTTTTATTATGATCTGCCACAATAGCCTAAGCACGTGAACGTTGAACTAAATAAAATTTATGGGGCATTTATATGGGGATGTCCGTTAAAGGACAGTTTTATTTACATTTATATATATTGTATGTTTTATTTTTAGGCCCATTTATCAATTTAAAGGTGTTTTTAATTGTTTTTTGTAATGCAATAATTCATTACATATAATATATTACATACATATAACTATTATTTCATACCTTAACGTTTAATATACAAAAATTGTACTTCAATTACTTATATTTTGTACTTAAATATTTATATTTTCGACACGATGTGATGTAACAAAATAGAATACCTATTTTAACTATTATTAACATTTAATATTTATATGCTTTCTTGTTAATAAATTAAAAAGTTATGTTTATTTGGAAGAAGGTAAAAATTATAAAGAATATGAAGAATACGATAAGAGAATAGTTCTGTTTATCCTTTCCAACTCACTTGGGACGGACACCGGATCATCACGAAAGTTCAATTTCCGGTCGCTTCTGCTGAAAAAAAATTGCAAATAAAATTGTGTTGCCATAGCTCGTTTTGTTTTAGAAATAAAATTTTAAAATAAATATATATTATGAGAAATGGGATTTGACGTAATGTAGTTGTATTATTTTTCTCGGTTGTGGGGAAAGATGCACCCAGCAGTGGGCCATAAAAAAGTTAGTAAGCAGACAATCGTATTATGGTTTACATTGAGAAATATTATCTGATACAAGTTGATATAAATAAAACCGTTAATAAAATAAACACTGCCTAAATAAATATGCGTTCTCGTTTAATTTAAGTATACAGTTTTAGAATTATAAATAAGCAGTGTAATGGCAACTCTTTGCATAATCGGACCGAAAATTTTCAAATAGTACGTATCAACTTATAAGTATTTATAATTTTACTTTTAACTTACAATATTCTTTATCTGATTCTATAAGTTATTGTTACTTCCTAAATGTATAAACTTTACTCTGAAATTCAAAATGGCGCATCAATTATGCAAAAAGTTCTCTTCCTTACTAAGTTACCCTACTGAACTGCCAAGACCTTCAAATTATTCGAATTTAATCATAATGAACTCCAAAGCCGACTTTAAAATTTAATAAACAAAATTTTTGACATCAAACAAACATAATTATACTGTAATATATAAATATATTATGTATCTAATATGCTCATAATCATAATGTATTTTTTTTATCGTTTATGAGTAACAAGTATCTGTGTCTGTCCATTCTTCCCTCTCTTTGCACGAAGATAATATTATAGGTTCGATATAAGATGGCTTCCATTGCTCCTATGGGTTATCAAAATGTACTGACACATACTTAACACTAGTCACTAGGTATTGTATTTTGCTAACTTAGCCTTTCAACAAAACGTTATAAAAATTTTGTTCGTGACGTCCTCGTTATTTATTTATTTAATCTCTATTGACACCTAATAAGAAATACAATAGGCGGATTTTATGCCGGTTGACATTCTCTACCTGGTTTCGTATTGTGCAAAGAGAATAATTAAAAAATACCTACATAAAATTTAAATTCTCAAAGGTCATGTTTAGGGAAGGCCAGCTAATGTCAAACGGGATTAATGACGGACGGGTGGCTATGCTCTGTTTAGATAGACGAATTTGTTTAGAAGATATTATTTACTGTGGTGTTGTATGGTTTGGTGTGTGTTATCAGCTTTACTTTATCTCAAAATAATTTTTACTTCACTTTTTTTAGTTTTAGATAAATATCGTAACTGCAAAGAATATAATCGTGTGAGAGGTGTAACTGTCATGCAGCTTGTATATCATAATTATAATCGATGCATAAATTACACTATATAATCTATATCTTTGGCATTCGTTATAGTTGAATAAATTATATACGATATTCATACGTTTGAAACTTCACCAATTCATTGAATTGGTGAAGCATTGAGCAGTGTGGTCGAACATGATTTTGCCCTACCGGAGAGCAGCCCTCCGTAGCATGTAAGCGCTCATGATAGAAAAAGTTATTGTTATAACATGAATTGCTAGACAGAAATAAAGTCCGCGAATTAATTTATTACAAATGTATTTTATCTGGAATATAGTCCTACCTACAAAAGATAAATAGTAGAGGGGAAAACATGAACGTAAGCACTATACGTAATTTGGTCATCTGTTTCGCATCGTGCGAAGGGAGAGTTTACATTTGGCGAAGGTAATAAGGAAAATAAATAAATGTCTACGTGATGTGTTATTTGATCTGTGAAAATTTAAAAATGATAGACGAATAAAGATATTTCATGATAAATTCTTGTAATTAACCGATACTGCCTTCAAATTTGTTAGTTATATTAAAGTTACTTAGTTATTTTAAAAGCTATTAAGAAGTCTGTTGTTTTTTTTTCTCTACTCGCCGTTTTTAAAAATGATGGGAAGAGGAAAAAATTTTTAAGTGTTTTTTTCATTACTTTTTGACGTAGGTGTAACTAAAAGATGTAAAATTACAAGATTTTATGAAATCGATTTTTTTATTATGTTTCTATACCTAACAAGAAAGGAAGTGCTAAGTACTAAATGACGCATTTTGACGTACCCTAATTCCATATTATTATATTTTATTGTTATTTTTCTTCAAGGACAGGAGTATGCGCGCTTTTGTAAAGATCAATATTCAACGGTTTCCACTTAAATAGAAAGCATCGTTTGTAAATCCAACGAGGTTTAATATAATTTTATTTGTCAACGTAACGACAACAGACAGGGGCGTCCTCGCTCCTATACGTTTTGCAAAGGCCGGATCGAGCGGGTGTAGTTATTAAATTTCAATTTTAAGCTTTATGCTTCTGAGAGATAAGAGGATTTTGATTTCCCGTAGCATTTTTACGATATATTCACATCTGGTCGTCACAGCGTAAAAACGCGTTCCGTTCCACACAATGCGTCGGATTATGGTATCAATGTAAACATGATCACTAGAAATATTTTTATGCGAGCTACGCAAATGGCAGTCGTTCCATCATTTCGCTCCATCTTCGTTTCGCATGCTAACATTTATTTCATTTCATTGTTTTGTTGTTATTTCATGGACGAAGGAATTTCTGTTTGTATTGTGTTGTGAAAGGACGTTCTTTTACTCGTCAGAATTATTGTTCGCGAGAAATATTTGTGATAAATAGACGACGTTTCTGGAATTGAATTGTATTTAATTTAAGAACAAGAAGACTAGAAGTAATCTTATTCATAAGATTTCGTGTAACAGTGTTTTTTGTTAAGCTTCACAATTTATTTCAGCTATAACTAAAAAGATTTGAGTTTTACGTCCAAGTAGTCTTAAAGTGTTAAATTTTTTTAACTTATTTCAAACTGGCCGGACGAACTTCATAATACCCTGAAAATAAACAATAAGAATATTATTATTGTTTATTTTACCTTTACGTAAGTATATATTATGTATATTAAGTATTAAATTTTTGTTTAAAGACGATTGGATTATTTTATCCATTTCAAAATTTTGGATATATAAAGTTGTATAGGTATAGACTATAGAATATACATAGAATAGATAGATGAATATAGATACATATATAGTAGTATATAAATACACTATACCTATTATACTCGTAGTGAAGTTGTTTAAATATTACCTACATGATTATTTTAGAAGCCCATGGATTGCCATTTCCTTCCTATAAACATTTTAAATTAGTTTCTATAACACTATTTAAATATCTCTTACACCACTACCCTTTATTACGGGTAAATGTTTCGTGTCATAGAATTTAATTAAGTTTGCTCCGTACGAGAATAAGTACAGAATAGGTTCATACGAGTACACAAATTAGATCAACACTTCAACCCCTAAGGGTTCGTAACTGCGACGTTCCATTAAACACATTATGTGGAATACGTGAATTATATTTTTACGAATTGGTTCGCACACAATAAGAACGAAATATTTCCAACAAACGTATGAACATTCGCAATAATTAATATTGGTAAAATTGTGTGAGGGGAGTTATTCGAGCGAGAAATTTATTTTAAATGCGCTATTTGAATCACAGTTCTTCGGTGACATTTAATTTGGTCGTAAATGGATGTAAAATGTAACATATTTTACAGAAAAAATTATGAAAGCTAAAATTATGAAATGTAATAAAAGTATTTATACATACAACAATTATGAAGGCAGAAAGTTAATAATGTTAATAATGGTCGCAGTGGCTTAGATATGGGCGTTTGACTCATCCTTTATACCACAAATAGAATAATTTAAAGTAACTAAGCCTTCGTTAAAGTATATTGTAAGAAAAATAAAATATGTCCAATCAATACCAAAATATTATGTGTACCTCTACAGAGTAAAACTTACTTCTAAAGTTGCTGAAAATTATCACGAATATTCTGAGAGGCAAATGCAAATTGCTAGTTAATTTAAACTTGAGCTTGGATACACAAAATTAAGCGAGAAGAGCAGTCATGTACTCAATGGAAATTAGTAAAGAGCCACTTGCACGCGAATAAATAACGCGGCCCTTCAAACTTTAAATTAGTTTCTCGAACGGAACTCTTCGGAAGATACAACGTCTCGTAACCTTAAATGGTTTTCAAGATTATAGTACGTAAAGCTCAGAATTTCTACTAAAACGTTTTTTGCGTTTGGTGACAAAATGTTCTGACCTAAGACTGCCGCCTAGACTATAGTTTAGTTTAGACAGTCCCTGTAGCTCGGAACCAGACTACAGCTACATTATTCCCTGCTTGTCGTAAGAGGGTTTCGGGGTTGCGGGCGGTTAGAGTGGGAGCTCGACCCGCCCATCCAGTAGCCCCATGAAGAATGACGGAGTGTGTTGCCACATAATAATGTGCATATCGAGACGAGCCTCTGGAGGCGCTGCGTAGGAAGGACACCCGGTGTGTACCATTGGAGATCCCGGAATCGTCCAAACTTGATGAGGCTAGCCAGCGAGGGGGTTTTAGTGCTGTAAGAATCCCACATAACCCGGAATCGCTCCCACTGTTTCCGGGTAACTTTTGACGGTTCCCCACCTTTACAAAAAAAAGATAGCTTAGACAATAATAAGACCTATTTCCAGTGCTGTGACTTTGATGGTTAAGTAAAGTTCCCAAAATCTTAAACCACTCTATACACACGTAAACTCGTATATATAGGTAGAGCAAAACAATTAGTTCTGCTAACTTGTCAGCGATTATCTCTAAATCGGCGATCGAAGACGTTGTTAATAGCAGCAATTTGGCGTCTCAAGAGTTCCCTACTTAGTGGTTCCCGGTAGTTCACTACCACTTAGATACTGGGTATTATGGAGGAACAATGATTTAATGCTTGAATAGAATCTATTAGGTACTACAACTCGAATATGTTTTTAGCGTCGGCTTTGTTAAAAATCTATATTGTTCATGAATTAAACTGATTTTTACCTCAAGGTTAGAGGAAGATGGTGTGGAAGTAATTTTGTCCTAAATTGTGATAAGGGTCTCTTAGGTCGGTGCAATCGGTGTAAGTAGGTATAATAAAATGTCCGTTCTCCCACTCGTTCGGTCCTCCTACCAGGAATTACATCGTTTTCCCCGGCTTTGACGTAGGGCTACAATTGAAGGCGACAGTGCGAACGTCCGTTCAGTATTTATTCCGTGAATCGTGACGTAAAGCTCACGTACTCGTACTTACCTACCTTCAAACCGATGCGGCGTTTATTGAGAACTTTGGTTTATTAATGAGTTTCTCAAAGTTGTAGATACCTTTGTTTATCGCTGCTGGAATTAATTCCATACCTAGGGAAATTGTTCACGGCAATCAGGGCTAAATTTATGGACTTTAAAATAATTTAATTTATGAATCATAACATTATTATGTAGGTGTTATGCCTCATAGTTATTTTCCACCCCACAGGCGACTCAAATACTTAGTATTCCGTAGCATAGAGCTAAAAATAAAAAATATACTTAGTAGGTATTTACTTGAATGGAAGAAACCTAGAAGTACTTAGTAACTACATCTCCACGCTTACTTCGTAAAAAAGTTATTTTAATAAGCATGTAAGTAGTACTTGTATCTGAAAAACTGTTTTAGTTTAAAATGTTGTTCACGTGAAAACTAAGCTAAAACAGATATGGATTAAAATATTCATCATCTACTGAACAAACTTATTAGTCATTAGCAAATTCTGTACATATTAAAATTAAATTGCATTAATTATACTTACATCTTAATAATCAGAAATCAAAATTATTAATTAAATAATATCATTACTCTTTTGTCATATCTGTACCAATCCGCTTTGGAATAGCGTGGTAGAGTTATAGAGTAAGCCTTCCTGGGTTCTAGGGAGAGGCACGTGGCCGCCAGTGACAGTTAATGGTGGTTTATAAATTTTAAATAACTATTAATTATATATAGTTCAAATAAAAGGTTTCAATATTTTGCAAAAATTCATTTCCAATCGAGTAGTCTAATATTTTAACCAAATACCTACTGTATAACACACCTACACAATATGAATAAATTTACATGTCAAAAATTTTTACGTTGCAATATTCAAAGCAGCCATTTAAAATTCACATTTTACTAACAATTTTAGTATTTTATTAATTCCCTTTAAAATGACGCCAATATAAGAAAAAGTCAGGAGTAACAGTTTTCTCATTTAATCCTTTTTTATCGGCTGTTCGTAACCAAAAACGTTAAAGTATAAAGGCTTAACTGAGTTCTGAGATTAAGATACTTAGCTTAACTAATTGTTCTGAGAACAAATACTAAGTAAGAAATACTTACGTAAAGTTTTCAAGGATTCACACTTTGTTAACCGAAACACAGTATAGGTAACTTTATGGTGGAAATGAGAGAATGGTAGTTACCTCTACGACTACGATGTACTTCCTACGAGTACATCCCGTTACAATATGCAAAATTAACTACACAAATCTTATGCAGCAGCTTAGTGTTTCCTAAACATTTAACCCCAGTAGCGTTTATGTTAGCTAGATACAACATTAAAGATAATAGCAGAATGGATTGCTCGAGATAGTGTAGCAAAGTGCAATACAACACACACAACGTACCTACATAACCCACGATAATTTCATTAAATTGTAGGAAGCCCGTATTTATTGGGTCCTCAGAGGCGCTTAGCCATATACGAGGCCCAGGGCAGTGAAAAATTAATAAATAAAACACAAATATGTGTTTTTATTATTATTAAACTGTATTTAATATATACTGGAAAATCGAAATACCATATTATTACAATCGTAATTTTTTTAGCTACATGTATTAGGTAAGTTAATTTTTGTAACTCTAATAATAGCGTGAGGCCCTAGGCGGTTGCATCGCTCGCCGCCCCCAAATGCTGCTTATGTGGGTCCTTGTCCTAACATGACATGTAATGATTCTCTACAAACCAAACGTTATATTGTACTTCACTACCCTAACGCTATCTATAGATACATACTGTCTAACATTGTGAAACTGTCTATTTTGAGTTATGAATTAATACGGGTTTTACGTAAAAAGTCTGCAAAAACAGCGAAATGAGTTTGCGACGCTAGTGACTAGTGGCTACAATCAAACGCCAATCACACGTCAATCTGCTTCAGCCCGTAGAAATTTAGTGGCCTCCCATTTCGTGGCTTTGTGACAGAGTATTTTTCGTCTAGCTCCGGAATAAATTCTAAACATCCATTTACGAGTAGGTATATCCTTAATCATATGACAATGACATTCCACATTTAAAATGCTTATGCCTATGTTATAATTTAAATATAACTATTTCTTAATATTATTAGAATAGTAAATTAAAGACACATCCTGCTTAGTGATCCTACGAACACCTTCGACTTCCATCATCAGACCCTTAAACTTAAATTAGACGATGAGACCTATTTTGTATGCTCTAAAAAGTAGACTCAACAATTACTACTGAAATCAATACATTATTTTACAGTTGTATTTCAGATTGATACAACACCTATACTATATATAATATTATAAAGCTGAAGAGTTTGTTTGTTTGTTTGTTTGTTTGAACGCGCTAATCTCAGGAACTGCTGGACCGATTTGAAAAATTCTTTTTGTATATGATAGCTACATTCATGAGGAAGGTTATAGGCTATCAAGCATTACG